>JAQIUQ010001186.1:0-33099 GCA_030378365.1 Hybognathus amarus | reverse complement strand
CTGTGTGAAATTTTACACATTTGACAAGAGTCCTGCCCTGAACAAAATCTACACTGACGACATTCACCCACAGTCATAGCGCCACCTGCTGGGCAACAGGAAGTGACCTTTAACGGAGCTGCTTAGCAAATTCACAGCCGCACCGGCTCAGCTGCAGAATATGTAACGCGGCCGCCGCCACATCCCCACGCGCTACAGGTGCGAGGGCCCGCCCCATTGCTGCTTGCAGCTTTATTAGGGCCGCGAGCACTAGCTGTGCGAGGCCCTATTGAAACTGTTGGGGTTATTTCTTTTTTTTTTTTCTTTTTTTTTCTTTTTTTTGCAAAGTAAGCGCCATTTTCGCAGCCGCAACATGCTCAAAAACTCACCAAATTTGGCACGCATGTCAGGACTGGTGAAAAATTTCGTATTTTGTGGGTTTTGCGATGGGCGTGGCAAAATGGCTCTGCTAGCGCCACCTGAGAAAATTGGAAAAATTAGCCCCTCGTCCACGTTCAACCTACATGCACGAAATTTGGTGGGGACGTGCATCATATCAAAACGCACAAAAAAGCCTCAAGAAACCATACCCTAAACTCGACAGGAAGTCTGCCATTTTGAATTTGGCGGCCATTTTGGGACGATTTACACACTCCGTACTTTAACGAACTCCTCCTAGGGATTTAGTCGGATCAACTTCAAATTTCTGCTGTGCCTTCTAAAGGCATTGATGATGTAAAGTTGTGCTATCTGCGCGTTTTCGTCGATGGGCGTGTCCGTGGCGTCGATGATTCGCCATGAAACAGGAAGTTGTAGTAACTTGGCTGTAAATGCCCAGATCTGCACGAAATTTTACACATTTGACAAGAGTCCCGCCCTGAACAAATCTACATGCCGACATTCACCCACAGTCATAGCGCCACCTGCTGGCAACAGGAAGTGACCTTTAATGAAGCAGCCCCCGCCGCATTCTTGACCGACATGTACGAAATTTCTGTGGTACATCTACCATGTCCAGACGCACAGAAAAGTCTCTTGGAGCGATGCCCTAAACTCAACAGGAAGTCGGCCATTTCTAATTTTACCGCCATTTTTGGATGATTTACTCATTGCGTACTTTAACGAACTCCTCCTAGGGATTTAGTCAGATCGACTTCACATTTCTGCTGTGCCTTCTAAAGGCATTGATGATGTAAAGTTGTGCTATCTGCGCGTTTTCGTCGATGGGCGTGTCCGTGGCGTCGATGATTCGCCATGAAACAGGAAGTTGTAGTAACTTGGCTGTGAATGCCCAGATCTGTGTGAAATTTTACACATTTGACAAGAGTCCTGCCCTGAACAAATCTACATGATGACATTCACCCACAGTCATAGCGCCACCTGCTGGCAACAGGAAGTGACCTTTAACGAAGCTGCTTAGCAAATTCACAGCCGCACCGGCTCAGCTGCAGAATATGTAACGCGGCCGCCTCACATCCCGACGCGCTACAGGTGCGAGGGCCCGCCCATCGCTGCTTGCAGCTTTAATTTTTTTTTTTTCTTTTTTCTTTTTTCTGCAAAGTAAGCGCCATTTTCGCGGCCGCAACATGCTCAAAAACTCACCAAATTTGGCACGCATGTCAGGACTGGTGAAAAATTTCGTATTTTGTGGGTTTCGCGGATGGGCGTGGCAAAATGGCTCGCTGAGCGCCACCTAGAAAATTGGAAAAAATTAGCCCCTCGTCCACGTTCAACCTACATGCACGAAATTTGGTGGGGACGTGTATCATATCAAGACGCACAAAAAAACCTCAAGAAACCATACCCTAAACTCGACAGGAAGTCCGCCATTTTGAATTTGGCGGCCATTTTGGGACGATTTACACACTCCGTACTTTAACGAACTCCTCCTAGGGATTTAGTCGGATCGACTTCAAATTTCTGCTGTGCCTTCTAAAGGCATTGACGATGTAAAGTTGTGCTATCTGCGCGTTTTCGTCGATGGGCGTGTCCGTGGCGTCGATGATTCGCCATGAAACAGGAAGTTGTAGTAACTTGGCTGTAAATGCCCAGATATGCACGAAATTTTACACATTTGACAAGAGTCCCGCCCTGAACAAATCTACATGCTGACAATCACCCACAGTCATAGCGCCACCTGCTGGCAACAGGAAGTGACCTTTAATGAAGCAGCCCCCGCCGCATTCTTGACCGACATGTACGAAATTTCTGTGGTACATCTACCATGTCCAGACGCACAGAAAAGTCTCTTGGAGCCGATGCCCTAAACTCAACAGGAAGTCGGCCATTTCTAATTTTACCGCCATTTTTGGATGATTTACTCATTGCGTACTTTAACGAACTCCTCCTAGGGATTTAGTCAGATCGACTTCACATTTCTGCTGTGCCTTCTAAAGGCATTGATGATGTAAAGTTGTGCTATCTGCGCGTTTTCGTCGATGGGCGTGTCCGTGGCGTCGATGATTCGCCATGAAACAGGAAGTTGTAGTAACTTGGCTGTGAATGCCCAGATCTGTGTGAAATTTTACACATTTGACAAGAGTCCTGCCCTGAACAAATCTACATGACGACATTCACCCACAGTCATAGCGCCACCTGCTGGCAACAGGAAGTGACCTTTAACGAAGCTGCTTAGCAAATTCACAGCCGCACCGGGCTGAGCTGCAGAATATGCAACGCGGCCGCCTCACATCCCGACGCGCTACAGGTGCGAGGGCCCGCCCATCGCTGCTTGCAGCTTTAATTAGGGCCCGAGCACTAGCTGTGCGAGGCCCTATTGAAACTGTTGGGGTTATTTTTTTTATTTATTTTTTTCTTTTTCTTTCTTTTTTATTTTCTTTCTTTTTTCTTTCTGCAAAGTAAGCGCCATTTTCGCAGTCGCAACATGCTCAAAAAGTCACCAAATTTGGCACGCATGTCAGGACTGGTGAACAATTTCGTATTTTGTGGGTTTCGCGGATGGGCGTGGCAAAATGGCTCGCTGAGCGCCACCTAGAAAATTGGAAAAAATTAGCCCCTCGTCCACGTTCAACCTACATGCACGAAATTTGGTGGGAACGTGCATCATATCAAGACGCACAAAAAAACCTCAAGAAACCATACCCTAAACTCGACAGGAAGTCCACCATTTTGAATTTGGCGGCCATTTTGGGACGATTTACACACTCCGTACTTTAACGAACTCCTCCTAGGGATTTAGTCTGGATCAACTTCAAATTTCTGCTGTGCCTTCTAAAGGCATTGATGATGTAAAGTTGTGCTATCTGCGCGTTTTCGTCGATGGGCGTGTCAGTGGCGTCGAATGATTCGCCATGAAACAGGAAGTTGTAGTAACTTGGCTGTAAATGCCCAGATATGCACGAAATTTTACACATTTGACAAGAGTCCCGCCCTGAACAAATCTACATGCTGACAATCACCCACAGTCATAGCGCCACCTGCTGGCAACAGGAAGTGACCTGTAATGAAGCGGCCCCCGCCGCATTCTTGACCGACATGTACGAAATTTCTGTGGTACATCTACCATGTCCAGACGCACAGAAAAGTCTCTGGAGCGATGCCCTAAACTCAACAGGAAGTCGGCCATTTCTAATTTTACCGCCATTTTTGGATGATTTACTCATTGCGTACTTTAACGAACTCCTCCTAGGGATTTAGTCGGATCGACTTCACATTTCTGCTGTGCCTTCTAAAGGCATTGATGATGTAAAGTTGTGCTATCTGCGCGTTTTCGTCAATGGGTGTGTCCGTGGTGTCGATGATTCGCCATGAAACAGGAAGTTGTAGTAACTTGGCTGTGAATGCCCAGATCTGTGTGAAATTTTACACATTTGACAAGAGTCCTGCCCTGAACAAATCTACATGATCGACATTCACCCACAGTCATAGCGCCACCTGCTGGCAACAGGAAGTGACCTTTAACGAAGCTGCTTAGCAAATTCACAGCCGCACCGGCTCAGCTGCAGAATATGTACGCGCGGCCGCCTCACATCCCGACGCGCTACAGGTGCGAGGGCCCGCCCATTGCTGCTTGCAGCTTTAATTTTTTATTATTTTTTATTTATTTATTTAATTTTTTCTGCAAAGTAAGCGCCATTTTCGCGGCCGCAACATGCTCAAAAACTCACCAAATTTGGCACGCATGTCAGGACTGGTGAAAAATTGCGTATTTTGTGGGTTTCGCAGATGGCGCGGGCAAAATGGCTCACTAGCGCCACCTACAAAATTGGAAAAAATTAGCCCCTCGTTCTACGTTCAACCTACATGCATGAAATTTGGTGGGGACGTGTATCATGTCCAGACGCACAGAAAAACCTCAAGAAACCATACCCTAAACTCGACAGGAAGTCCGCCATTTTGAGTTTGGCGGCCATTTTGGGACCATTTACACACTCCGTACTTTAACGAACTCCTCCTAGGGATTTAGTTGGATCGACTTCAAATTTCTGCTGTGCCTTCTAAAGGCATTGACGATGTAAAGTTGTGCTATCTGCGTGTTTTCGTCAATGGGCGTGTCCGTGGCGTCGATGATTCGCCATGAAACAGGAAGTTGTAGTAACTTGGCTGTAAATGCCCAGATCTGCACCAAATTTTACACATTTGACAAGAGTCCCGCCCTGAACAAATCCACATGCCGACATTCACCCAAAGTCATAGCGCCACCTAGTGGCAACAGGAAATGACCTTTAACGAAGCAGCCTCCGCCGCATGTTTGACCAACATGTACGAAATTTCTGTGGTATATCTAACATGTCAAGACGCACAGAAAAGTCTCTTGGAGCGATGTCCTAAACTTAACAGGAAGTCGGCCATTTCTAATTTTACCGCCATTTTTGGATGATTTACTCATTACATACTTTAACGAACTCCTCCTAGGGATTTAGTCGGATCGACTTCACATTTCTGCTGTGCCTTCTAAAGGCATTGGCGATGTAAAGTTGTGCTATCTGCGTGTTTTCGTCAATGGGCGTGTCCGTGGCGTCGAATGATTCGCCATGAAACAGGAAGTTGTAGGTAACTTGGCTGTAAATGCCCAGATCTGCACCAAATTTTACACATTTGACAAGAGTCCCGCCCTGAACAAATCTACATGCCAACATTCACCAACAGTCATAGCGCCACCTGCTGGCAACAGGAAGTGACCTTTAACGAAGCAGCGTAGCAAATTCACAGCCGCACCGGCTGAGCTCCAGAATATGCAACACGGCCGCCTCACACTACGACGCGCTACAGGTGCCGAGGGCCCGCCCATCGCTGCTTGCAGCTTTAATTTTTTCTTTTTTTTCTTTTTTCTGCAAAGTAAGCAGCATTTTCGCAGCCGCAACATGCTCAAAAACTCACCATATTTGGCACGCATGTCAGGACTGGTGAAAAATTTGGTATTTTGTGGGTTTCGCGGATGGGCGTGGCAAAATGGCTCGATAGTGCCACCTAGAAAATTGGAAAAAATTAGCCCTCGTCCACGTTCAACCTACATGCACGAAATTTGGTGGGGACGTGCATCATATCAAGACGCACAAAAAAACCTCAAGAAACCATACCCTAAACTCGACAGAAAGTCCGCCATTTTGAATTTGGCGGCCATTTTGGGACGATTTACACACTCCGTACTTTAACGAACTCCTCCTAGGGATTTAGTCGGATCAACTTCAAATTTCTGCTGTGCCTTCTAAAGGCATTGATGATGTAAAGTTGTGCTATCTGCGCGTTTCGTCGATGGGCGTGTCCGTGGCTGGTCGCCATGAAACAGGAAGTTGTAGTAACTTGGCTGTAAATGCCCAGATATGCACGAAATTTTACACATTTGACAAGAGTCCCGCCCTGAACAAATCTACATTGCTGACAATCACCCACAGTCATAGCGCCACCTGCTGGCAACAGGAAGTGACCTTTAATGAAGCAGCCCCGCCGCATTCTTGACTCGACATGTACGAAATGTCTGTGGTACATTTACCATGTCCAGACGCACAGAAAAGTCTCTTGGAGCGATGCCCTAAACTCAACAGGAAGTCGGCCATTTCTAATTTTACCGCCATTTTTGGATGATTTACTCATTGCGTACTTTAACGAACTCCTCCTAGGGATTTAGTCGGATCGACTTCACATTTCTGCTGTGCCTTCTAAAGGCATTGATGATGTAAAGTTGTGCTATCTGCGCGTTTTCGTCAATGGGCGTGTCCGTGGCGTCGATGATTCGCCATGAAACAGGAAGTTGTAGTAACTTGGCTGTGAATGCCCAGATCTGTGTGAAATTTTACACATTTGACAAGAGTCCTGCCCTGAACAAATCTACATGACGACATTCACCCACAGTCATAGCGCCACCTGCTGGCAACAGTAAGTGACCTTTAACGAAGCTGCTTAGCAAATTCACAGCCGCACCGGCTCAGCTGCAGAATATGTAACGCGGCCGCCTCACATCCCGACGCGCTACAGGTGCGAGGGCCCGCCCATCGCTGCTTGCAGCTTTAATTTTGCAATTTTCTTTTTTGTCCAGTTATGTGTTAAAATTATATACGTCCCTGCCAAATAACAGAGATAACAATTAGCACGGGAGTGCGGGACTAACATTATCACAGGACACCTAGTTGGGTGAAATATGGTAGATCACTTGTTGGGAAATTTTTACTTAACAAATTACAGACAATTCCGTTTCGCACAGGATTAAGATAACATACATCCTCCGCAATTATTACAAATGACTAGAGGTCACCAGGTAATAGTTATCCTGTGCGAATAGCTGTTAAGTGAACAAATTAGGTGTAAGGTGTTTTTACAGATCATCATTGGGTGTAGGTAATTGGTAAATGAATGTGGCATTTAAATTGAACTTTTTTTCCAAATGAAACACAAGTGCTGTTAGTTTTGAGTGATGTGCCTACTGTAAAGAACTGTGTTTAGCATTTAGCAAAAAGAAAATTGAGTGTAAATCAGAAAATGTGCTTGCAGTTTTGCAGACTTGGTCTGAACATTGGGTAGAAGATTTTAGTGTGAAAGCAAGAAACAACAACAACAAAAACGTAACACTACCATGAAAATATTGCGTGGAATAATGTGCTATAAATTAGTGGGAGCCAACAGATTAAACATGTGAAATCTCCAGCTATTTTGCTTCTGACAACAGCCCGAGGTTGGACGAGGAGCCTTACAAATGCATTCAGACAGGAGTAAATACTTTGAAAAGAAAGAGGGGGGGGCGTTTAACAGAGGAACTAAGACATGTCTTATATCGGCACTGGCTAGGACAGATGGGTACTTTAACAGTTACTGCACACCACAGTGCTAAAATGAAAGTTACAGTTAGCATTTGTTGTATTGCATTGTACTTCAGTGGACGCTTTAGCCTAGTATGATCCAATATAGATTCCAGATTAGAGGATGATTTCCGGGTCTGTGATTTTAGTCATTTCTTTTGGCAGCTAGACAGTTTATCAGTCTCTGATGCATTCCTTCATGAGGGATACGGATACACACCTTACAGGCCACGTCAGCTGACACCACAATGAGACTCTGAGTTTGGTAAGAGTTAACAAGTAAGAGTTAGAGTTCTTCAGAGAAATTTCATTAGAAAGCAAAAAAATCTATTTTAAAAGTGGCATGATGCTTTATGAGCATAAAAAAACAGCCAACACAAATATTGGGGAAAATAGTTTGACTTGAACTACATACAGTAGGCTTATATTAGTGCTGTCAAATCAATTAATCCCATCTTTTGTTCACATAATATATGTATATAATACTCTGTGTATATATTATTATGATTAAATATATATGTATATATATTTCAGTGTTGATGATGAAGTCACTCCAATGAATGTTGAGGATTGTGCGGAGGCAATGCTAATGGAAACGCTCAAGATATGTGACCCAGGACTCAGAGGAGAGTGGTCAGCACAACAGCTTTGTATACACTAACCATTGTGTCTTTTTTGAGGAGGATGTTGTTGTTGTTCCAGACACATCCATGTATTCTGCTGTTTACCTGCTGTATAACGCACTGTTTACCTTGGCCAGCCTGTTGTCCACTTCTTTTGTTTCAATCTCTGGCGTGAGTCATCTCATCTCAGATGAGATGACGCACCCCAAGTAGCTGAAAGCCTTCTGTTTGTTCGATAGAGCTGCTTGGTGGATGGTACTCTTTTTGTGGTTCGGGCTGATGCAGACTCCTTCAGTCTTCTTCAAGCTGACTTCAAGGCCGAAGATCTGAGCAGTTTTTGTGAAACAGGACGTGATTCGGCTGCATAACGATCGAAAACGGGATGTCTGACGCCATCAGCGTCGTCGAGGTCCTCTGTGGTCTGCTGGAGTATCATGCTGAACAAATGGTGAACAGTGTGGGAACAAGAAGACAGCCCTATTTCGCACCGTTTGCAATGGGGAAGGGCTGCGAGAGGTCGTTGCTATATCTGACTTGTCCAAGCTGGTCTTCATGAAGCTGGATGATCATGGTGAGGACTCTGGTTGGCAGCCTAGCTACTCCAGAATTTTCCAAAGTCCCTGCCTGCTCACGATATCAGATGGTTTTGTCCATAGACAGTATAAGAAGTGGACAGAGACATCTCTTTGGAACTCAATTGAGACAAGTGAAGCCCATTTTTAGCGATTTTTTAGGACTTCCGTTCCTGACGTGCAGACTCAAACCGACTCAAACAGAGCTTGACGACGTAGATGTGTACGTGAGCTGTCTAGCTGCCAAGAGAAATGACTAAAATCACACACCCAGAAATCATCCTCTAATCTGGAATCTATATTGGATCATACTAAGCTATATTGGATTATACTAAGACAGGGGTTCTCAACTCCAGTCCTCGCGACCCACTGCTCTGCATATTGTGTATGTCTCCCTATTAACACACCTGATTCAGATCTCAGCTCGTTAGGATAGACTCTAACATCTATCCTAACGAGCTGAGGATCTGAATCAGGTGTGTTAAGCAAGGGAGACATACACAATATGCAGAGCAGTGGGTCGCGAGGACTGGAGTTGAGAACCCCTGATGAAGACAGACGGGGTGTCTGTCTTCTAGTGGCTGTGGCATGAGTAATCTGAATCATTCCCTTCAGAAACTCGCAGAGGCGGAGAGGTGTGAGTAGGAGCTGTCCATGAGCTAGGAGCAAGAGAAACTTTTGCTAGCTATTCTGATTAATTATTTTGTAATTTTGCCTCCACGTTTCCCCGATTACCCACAAGCTTCTCCTCCTGTCCATACGGTAATCTCTCTACTGTGCGTCAGAGAGTTGCGTGGTTACTGACGCAATCGTTAGCCTACTTTTACAAAAAACTGCTTCTACCGGGCCATAACATAAGCTACAATGTAATGGAGCATTTTATACATTGTCGTGTTTCTTTAGAAATAAATAAATAAAGGACAAATGGGGTCTTCAAACACCTCAGATGTATAGTTATTCGCTGTCAAAGTGACGCCAAAATAAATGGGAGTCAATGGAAATGCTAACTCAAGTGAAGTTTTGCTACAAGATGGCGGCACCCGGCCGGCCAATGGATTACCCCCTTGGTTTTGTCAGATCAACAAACGTGACATACAATGGCGGAAGTCTGCTTTTTTATGCAGGCAGGAAGGTTGGGCCAGGTGGGGTTTGTGTACTGATCTCTTCTTTGACAGCAGCTCCTGGACTTTTAAGTTGTTCTCATTGAACCAATCCCTGTTTTTCGCTTCGTGGAGAATCTGAGGGTATCTTCAGATGTTTGCAGAACAACAGTTTTGATGTGGTCCCACGGCACTTCTGGGGCCGGAGGAGAGTCGGCTAGGCAGATGGGTTCCTCAGACCGTAGGCTCTTCAGAAAGACTGTGGCAGACTGAAGGCTGGAGACCTTGCGCTTCTTCCTCCGGGGCGCCACCTTTCCTTGGTTTGGGCTTAAAGTGGAATTTGATTTTGCAGAGGACAAGGTGGTGGTCTGTGGGACACTCTGCCCTGGGCATTACCCTGGTGTTAAGGACATCTTTTAGGTCACACTGGGGCACTAGAATGTAGTCTATGAGATGCCAGTGTTTCTGATGTAGTGTGTTATTAGACCAAAGGTTCATTTTGCGTCGGAGTTTTCCCTTTAAGACCAGTGGGTCTTACATCTATTATAATGAAAATTTTTGAAAGATTTGTGAGATATGATACACTACCGGTCAAAAGTTTAAGATCTGTAAGATTTTTTATGTTTTTAAAAGAAGTCTCTCTGCTTACCCAAGGCTGCAATTTTTTTATAAAAAATACACAAAAACAGTAATATTGTGAAATATTATGACAATTTAAAATGACTTATATATTATATATATTATATATTAAAATGTATATATATATATATATATATATATATATATATATATATATATATATATATATATATATATATATATATATATAATATTAAATGTAATTTATTCCTCTGAAAAAAGCTGAATTTTCAGCATCATTACTCCAGTCTTCAGTGTCACATGATTCTTCACAAATCACTCTAATATGATGATTTTATGCTCCAAAAACATGTATGATTATTATCCATGTTGAAAACAGTTTTTTACATTTTTATTTCAGAATTCTTTGATGAATAGAAAGCTCAAAGAACAGCATTTATTTAATTAGAATCTTTTCTAACATTATACATGTCTTTACTGTAACTTTTCATCAATGTAACTCATCCTTGATGAATAGAACTATTGATTTCTTATTTATTTTCCCCAAAAATAAAATACAAATTCTTACTAACCCCAAACTTTTTAAAGGGTAGTGTTTAAGCTTTCCATTTCAGATAAAAGCTGTTCTTTTGAACTTTCTATTCATCAAAGAATCCTGAAATAGAAATGTAAAAAACTGTTTTTAACATGGATAATAATCATAAATGTTTTTGGAGCATAAAATCATCATATTAGAGTGATTTGAGAAGGATTATGTGACACTGAAGACTGGAGTAATGATGCTGAAAATTCAGCTTTTTTCTTTCAGAGGAATAAATTACATTTTAATATATATTAACATAAAAAAAGTCATTTTAAATTGTCATAATATTTCACAATATTACTGTGTTTTTTGTGCATTTTTTGCAAGAAATTGCAGCCTTGGTGAGCAGAAGAGACTTCTTTTAAAAACATAAAAAATCTTACCGATCTTACCGATACCGGTAGTGAATATTAAAAACGACTGAACGTTTATTAGACCCAATGCAGTTTGCGTATAGATAAAAAAGAGGTGTAGAGGATGCAACAGTCACCCTGATACATCTGCTTTTGAAACATTTGGAGGAGAAGGGTCTCATGCATGGCTTCTAATTGTACATGTTCCCTTTGCGTTTAATACGATTCAAACCTCACATCCTAGTAAGTAGGTTTTAGACCTGTGTGAAGTTGGCCCCCCACCCAATGCAAAATGTCGTCAACATATGCTCAATTCTCAAAATGTGCTCCGTTTGTGCTTTTAATGTTGTGCTGCTTTGGTTTTTTAGATATTAAAAGAATATTTTTAGGTCATTCTGAGGTCACTCAGGCCCCCCCACATATGATCCAAATTCACCCAACATATTCTCGTTCGTTTGTGCTTTGTTTGTGTTGGTTTGTGCTGTAAAAAGTTTTGTTTGTGCTGCGTTCGGGTTTTAAAATATTGAGACATTTGAATTATAGACGATAACCTCACCAGCCCCCCACATGCTCCAAATTCAGTTAAAATAGACGCAATCCTTTGTGCTCCATTTGAGCTGGTCTGTGCTGTAAAAAGTTTATTTTGTGCTGCGTCGGATTTTAAAATATTAATCATTGAAGGTTAGTTCGATGACGCCACTCAGCCCCCCCACCCCCACACATGCTTCAAATTCATCCAAAATATACTCAATCGTTTGTGCTGCGTGTGTGCTGGTTTGTGCTGTAAAAAGCTTTGTTTGTGCTCTTTTTAGTCATTTTGGTCATTCTGAGGTCATTTGGTCATCCCCACATGATCCAAATTTACCCAAAATAGTCTTCTTCATTTTGTGCTAGATTGTGCAGATAAAATTTTCGTTTGTGCTGTGTCGGTGTTTTAAAATATTAGACATTCAATTATTGTTGATGACGTCACCAGCCCCCCACAAGATCCAGAGTTCACCCATAATAGCCTCGTTCACTGGTGCTTTGTTATTTCTAAGACATGCCTATCTATTTTTATATTAACTCAGTAAGATGTACAGTAGGCTATTTCAGGTTTGTTATATTAAATCTTCTACAAAAATGTTAGATGCTAATAAAGATAATTTAATAGAACATCAATTTCGTATAAGTGTTTTTGTAGTCCTGTATATTTTTGTTTTTCTGTCACTCACTTCTCTCTGGATTTGTATTTCAGCTAGCTTGGCCACGTTTGGGTAACGAGAATAGCAAAAATATCCTTGAGGTGAACACACTTTTAAAGTAGAATTGACAAAGACTTTCTGTCATCACATAATTAGTTCAATAAACAATTATCTTTACTTCATTTACTGGTCTCCTCCTGATTGTTATATATATATATATATATATATATATATATATATATATATATATATATATATATATATATATATAATGAGACAATGGCATACTTTTAGGAGGTGGCTCTAATTCCTTCTTATCTTTATCTTGTGATCTGCCTGGTTTTCCAGCACTTAGCAGAGAGAACCAAGGAACACAGTTTAAGATTGTATCTTATATTATAAGAAGATTTCAATCAAGCCATCTTTTGAATTAAGAGAATCCGTATTCGTTTGAAGCACGATCAGCTCTTTCATTCATTCACACGTCTATTAGTTGTGTAACAATTATAAGAGTTAATAGTTAACAACAATTACGATTAATATGTGATATAGGCAGAATACACCAACATATAATAATAATAATAATAATAATAATAAGTCTTATTTTATATAGCGCCTTTCTCAAACCCAAGGTCGCTTTACATAGTGGCAAGGAAAAGTATACACAACAGTAACAACCAAAACAATATAGCTGCAAGCAGCCATTACCGGGGCCAAGCGCAAGAAGCGGCAACATATGCCAAAATGGCTAGGAGTGGCAGACCTACTGCAGCAAGGTGCAATTAATGGCACTTTAAGAGAACTTTGGGCAAATGACTAAAACAAAATCACATAACATTAGCTTTTCAGATGATTTAATATTTTATCACTTTCGACAAATAGGTGGCGCAGTTATGAAATTGATACGTTGTGATCAGAGTGAGATGACAATGACACATACAAAGTTTGGTGTCAAAATGTGAAGGCATTGCAGAGATAAAGCCCAAATAGTCATTTTGGCAGCATGCCTCAAATTTGATGCTGTGGTATACGAAAACGGTTTTGTCTATCGTCACGCAATCCAAAACTTTTAGTCGGCACAGTCTGGAGAATGATACGATTCAATTTTCGTGAAAATCTGGACAAACGGTCTAGGAGGAGTTCGAAAAAGAAGGTTTTTCAAAGAACTAAAGATGGTGGACAGGAAGTTTGGCTGATTATGGCAAACCTGATATCGATGTTTTCGGCATAACCCAAGGAATCTATTAAGATCAGTTTCATTGCAATAGGCAAATGTATTCAAAAGTTATTAGCATTTTCAGAAATTAATTATAACTTTTGACCAACAGGTGGCGCTGTCTCAAAATCTTTTGAATACCTTCAGGGCATGCTGCTTATGGCACAAACTGAGTTTTGTAATGTTAGACCAAAGCATTTGTTTAGTATAGCATTTTATTTCACAAAACTGTATTGAAGTCAATGGGAATTTCACGTTTTGTTCTATTATAGCGCCACCAAGAGGCTCAGTCCCACAATTTTTTTTGTGTGTCCTCAGAGTGAGCCCATACATATGTGTGACAATTTTGGTGAAAATATCTCAATTTGCATCAGAGTTATAAACATTTATATGAAAAAACACAAAAAAATGATCCGAACACATCGACTTTGTTTGAATATTACTACCCCTTACTATCAATATTTTCGCATTTTGGCATTAGCGTCTAGCCTATCGACCTATGTTTCCGTTTTTCTGGCGGTGGTTTCGTCTCGATTCGGAACAGCGGTTTCGAAGATATCGCCACATGTTTTTTTCAGTGCTAAATCGCTACGCTACACCAACCGTAAGATGAAACCCAACATGTTTGGT
This sequence comes from Hybognathus amarus, assembly GCA_030378365.1. NCBI lineage: Eukaryota > Metazoa > Chordata > Actinopteri > Cypriniformes > Leuciscidae > Hybognathus > Hybognathus amarus. Next base: position 19,006 of record JAQIUQ010001186.1, on the reverse strand, counting down.
ATCGTTGGATTCGGCAACGATTCAGGAACTCAAAAAGATGACTCCTGTGAAAATAAGTGTACCACACCCAAAGTTATAAGCGTTTGAAAAAAAAATTCACCACTAGGTGGCGCTGTTTCGAAACTTCTCAGGCTCCTTCAGGGCATCGTACTGATGACCCATATCGAGTTTCGTAACAATTCGTTCATGCGTTCAAAAAATACAGCATTTTAGCACGTAATTCAAAATGGCCGACAGCCAAAATGGCCGATCTGGGAAAATTGGATATCAGTCGACTCGGCATGACGCCCTGAATCTAACAAGACCAAGTTTATGATTTTTGGACAAACCGTTCAGAAGTTATGAGCAAAAATAGCCATTTTTCATATCTCCGGACCAGTAGGTGGCGCTGCGCCGAAACGCAGCATGTATCCTCAGGTCATGCTTGTGATGACATGTACCAAGTTTGGTCTGAATACGATTAAGCGTTGCGGAGATACAGCCTTACGTCTGTTTTCGCAAGCACTACGTAAAATTTGTTTGTGCGTTTATCGAAAAACGATTTGACTGAATCAACTTGAATTCCATAACTTTTTGTCAGCACTGCCTGGAGATGATCTGGTGCGATTTTGGTGCAAATCGGACAAACCGCCTAGGACGAGTTCGCAAAAGTAGGTTTTTTGGAAAATTCAAAATGGCGGGAAAATTTGCATAACGGAAAATGACGTCATAGGGTGCGATCGAATCGGCATGAGCTCAGGAACAAGAGGAAAAAAGAATTTTGTTGATAGGCCTTACGGTTCAAAAGTTATTAGCATAATAAAAGTGAAATTTTGGACAGTTGGTGGCGCTAGAGGGAATGAGTTAGAGACACCAAAATTGGTGTATTTAATGTTGGGACTGTCCTCTATCAGAATGTCAAACCAAATTTCATTTCCCGCAAACCGGTCTAGGGGCTGCCATAGACGCCCAGTCGGAAGAATAATAATAATAATAATAAATATAGCTGCAAGCAGCCATTACCGGGGCCAAGCGCAAGAAGCGGCAACAGATGCCATCATGTGTGGAAGTGGCAGACCAACTGCAGCAATGAGCAATTAAAGACATTTTAAGAGAACTTTGGATAAATGGCTAAAAAATCATATATACAGTAACTTTTAAGAGAATTTAATGGTTTATCACTTTCGACAAATAGGTGGCGCACTTACGAAATTGATGTGATGTGGTCAGAGTGAGGTGACAATGACACATACAAAGTTTGATGTCAAAATGTCAAGGCATTGCAGAGATAAAGACTGAATAGTCCTTTTGGCATCCTACCTCAAATTTGCTGCTGCGCTACACGAAAACGGTTTTGTCTATTGACACGAAATCCATAACTTTTAGTCGGCACTGTCTGGAGATGATACGATTTGATTTTGGTGAAAATCGGACAAACGGTCTAGGAGGAGTTCGAAAAAGTAGCTTTTGAATGGAAATCAAGATGGTGGACAGGAAGTTTGGCCAAATAAGAAAAACTTGGTATCTATGTTTTCGGCTTGACCCAAGGAATCTATTAAGACAAGTGGCATTTCAATAGGCAGATTTATTCAAAAGATATTAGCCTTTTTGAAATTTTTTATATAACTTTTGACCACTAGGTGGCGCTGTTTCAAAACTTCTCAGGCTCCTTCAGGGTATCGTACTGATGACCCATACCGAGTGTCGCAACAATTCATTAATGCGTTAAAAAAATACAGCATTTTAGCACGTAATTCAAAATGGCCGACAGTCAAAATGGCCGATCTAGGAAAATTGGACATTCGTCGACTCCATCATGACGCCCTGAATCTAACGAGACCACTTTTATGATTTTTGGACAAACTGTTCAGAAGTTATGAGCAAAAATAGCCATTTTTCATATCTCCGGATCACTAGGTGGCGCTGCGCCGAAACGCAGCACGTAGCCTCAGGTCATGCTTGTGATGACATGTACCAAGTTTGGTCTGAATACGATTAAGCGTTGCGGAGATACAGCCTTACGTCTGTTTTCGCAAGCGCTACGTAAAATTTGTTTGTGCGTTTATCGAAAACGATTTGACGAATCAACTTGAATTCCATAACTTTTTGTCAGCACTGCCTGGAGATCATCTGGTGCGATTTTGGTGCAAATCGGACAAACCGCCTAGGACGAGTTCGCAAAAGTAGCTTTTGAATGAAAATCAAGATGGTGGACAGAAAGTTCGGCCAAATAAGAAAAACTTGGTATCTATGTTTTTGGCTTGACCCAAGGAATCTATAAAGACAAGTGGCATGTCAATAGGCAGATTTATTCAAAAGTTATTAGCCTTTTTGGAATTTTTTATATAACTTTTGACCACTAGGTGGCGCTGTTTCGAAACTTCTCAGGCTCCTTCAGGGCATCAGTACTGATGACCCATACCGAGTTTCATAACAATTCGTTCATGCGTTCAAAAAATACAGCATTTTAGCACATAATTCAAAATGGCCGACAGGCAAAATGGCCGATCTGGGAAAATTGGATATCAGTCGACTCGGCATGACGCTCTGAATCTAACAAGACCACATTTATGATTTTTGGACAAACCAATCAGAAGTTATTAGCAAAAATAGCCATTTTTCATATCTCTGGACCAGTAGGTGGCGCTGTGCCGAAACGCAGCATGTAGCCTCAGGTCATGCTTGTGATGACATGTACCAAGTTTGGTCTGAATACGATTAAGTGTTGCGGAGATACAGCCTTACGTCTGTTTTCGCAAGCGCTACGTAAAATTTGTTTGTGCGTTTATCGAAAACGATTCAACGAATCAACTTGAATTCCATAACTTTTTGTCAGCACTGCCTGGAGATGATCTGGTGTGATTTTGGTGCAAATCGGACAAACCGCCTAGGACGAGTTCGCAAAAGTAGGTTTTTTGGAAAATTCAAAATGGCGGAAAAATTTGCATGACGGAAAATGACGTCATAGGGTGCAATCGAATCGGCATGAGCTCAGGAACAAGAGGAAAAAGAATTTTGTTGATAGGCCTTACGGTTCAAAAGTTATTAGCATAATAAAAGTGAAACTTTGGACAGTTGGTGGCACTAGAGGGAATGAGTTAGAGACACCAAAATTGGTGTATTATAATGTTGGGACTGTCCTCTATCAGAATGTCAAACCAAATTTCATTTCCCGCAAACCGGTCTAGGGGCTGCCATAGACGCCCAGTCTGAAGAAGAATAATAATAATAATAAATATAGCTGCAAGCAGCCATTACCGGGGCCAAGCGCAAGAAGCGGCAACAGATGCCATCATGTGTGGGAGTGGCAGACCAACTGCAGCAATGAGCAATTAAAGACATTTTAAGAGAACTTTGGATAAATGGCTAAAAAAAATCATATATACAGTAACTTTTAAGAGAATTTAATGGTTTATCACTTTCGACAAATAGGTGGCGCACTTACGAAATTGATGTGATGTGGTCAGAGTGAGGTGACAATGACCCATACAAAGTTTGGTGTCAAAATGTCAAGGCATTGCAGAGATAAAGACTGAATAGTCCTTTTGGCATCCTACCTCAAATTTGCTGCTGCGCTACACGAAAACGGTTTTGTCTATCGACACGAAATCCATAACTTTTAGTCGGCACTGTCTGGAGATGATACGATTTGATTTTGGTGAAAATCGGACAAACGGTCTAGGAGGAGTTCGAAAAAGTAGCTTTTGAATGAAAATCAAGATGGTGGACAGGAAGTTCGGCCAAATAAGAAAAACTTGGTATCTATGTTTTCGGCTTGACCCAAGGAATCTATTAAGACAAGTGGCATGTCAATAGGCAGATTTATTCAAAAGTTATTAGCCTTTTTGGAATTTTTTATATAACTTTTGACCACTAGGTGGCGCTGTTTCGAAACTTCTCAGGCTCCTTCAGGGCATCGTACTGATGACCCATACGAAGTTTCGTAACAATTCGTTCATGCGTTCAAAAAATACAGCATTTTAGCACATAATTCAAAATGGCCGACAGCCAAAATGGCCGATCTGGGAAAATTGGATATCAGTCGACTCGGCATGATGCTCTGAATCTAACAAGACCACATTTATGATTTTTGGACAAACCAATCAGAAGTTATTAGCAAAAATAGCCATTTTTCATATGTCCGGACCAGTAGGTGGCGCTGCGCCGAAACGCAGCATGTAGCCTCAGGTCATGCTTGTGATGACACGTACCAAGTTTGGTCTGAATACGATTAAGCGTTGCGGAGATACAGCCTTACGTCTGTTTTCGCAAGCGCTACGTAAAATTTGTCTGTGCGTTTATCGAAAACAATGCGACGAATCAACTTGAATTCCATAACTTTTTGTCAGCACTGCCTGGAGATGATCTGGTGCGATTTTGGTGCAAATCGGACAAACCGCCTAGGACGAGTTCGCAAAAGTAGGTTTTTTGGAAAATTCAAAATGGCGGAAAAATTTGCATGACGGAAAATGACGTCATAGGGTGCAATCGAATCGGCAAGAGCTCAGGAACAAGAGGAAAAAAGAATTTTGTTGATAGGCCTTACGGTTCAAAAGTTATTAGCATAATAAAAGTGAAACTTTGGACAGTTGGTGGCGCTAGAGGGAATGAGTTAGAGACACCAAAATTGGTGTATTTAATGTTGGGACTGTCCTCTATCAGAATGTCAAACCAAATTTCATTTCCCGCAAACCGGTCTAGGGGCTGCCATAGACGCCCAGTCGGAAGAATAATAATAATAAATATAGCTGCAAGCAGCCATTACCGGGGCCAAGCGCAAGAAGCGGCAACAGATGCCAACATGTGTGGAAGTGGCAGACCAACTGCAGCAATGAGCAATTAAAGACATTTTAAGAGAACTTTGGATAAATGGCTAAAAAATCATATATACAGTAACTTTTAAGAGAATTTAATGATTTATCACTTTCGACAAATAGGTGGCGCACTTACGAAATTGATGTGATGTGGTCAGAGTGAGGTGACAATGACACATACAAAGTTTGATGTCAAAATGTCCAGGCATTGCAGAGATAAAGACTGAATAGTCCTTTTGGCATCCTACCTCAAATTTGCTGCTGCACTACACGTAAAACGGTTTTGTCTATTGACACGAAATCCATAACTTTTAGTCGGCACTGTCTGGAGATGATACGATTTTGATTTTGGTGAAAATCGGACAAACGGTCTAGGAGGAGTTCGAAAAAGTAGCTTTTGAATGAAAATCAAGATGGTGGACAGGAAGTTCGGCCAAATAAGAAAAACTTGGTATCTATGTTTTCGGCTTGACCCAAGGAATCTATTAAGACAAGTGGCATTTCAATAGGCAGATTTATTCAAAAGTTATTAGCCTTTTTGGAATTTTTTTATATAACTTTTGACCACTAGGTGGCGCTGTTTCGAAACTTCTCAGGCTCCTTCAGGGCATCGTACTGATGACCCATACCGAGTGTCGCAACAATTCATTAATGCGTTAAAAAAATACAGCATTTTAGCACGTAATTCAAAATGGCCGACAGTCAAAATGGCCGATCTGGGAAAATTGGACATCCGTCGACTCATCATGACGCCCTGAATCTCACGAGACCACTTTTATGATTTTTGGACAAACCGTTCAGAAGTTATGAGCAAAAATAGCCATTTTTCATATCTCCGGACCACTAGGTGGCGCTGCGCCGAAACGCAGCATGTAGCCTCAGGTCATGCTTGTGATGACATGTACCAAGTTTGGTCTGAATACGATTAAGCGTTGCGGAGATACAGCCTTACGTCTGTTTTCGCAAGCGCTACGTAAAATTTGTTTGTGCGTTTATCGAAAACGATTTGACGAATCAACTTGAATTCCAAAACTTTTTGTCAGCACTGCCTGGAGATCATCTGGTGCGATTTTGGTGCAAATCGGACAAACCGCCTAGGACGAGTTCGCAAAAGTAGGTTTTGAATGAAAATCAAGATGGTGGACAGCAAGTTCGGCCAAATAAGAAAAACTTGGTATCTATGTTTTCGGCTTGACCCAAGGAATCTATTAAGACAAGTGGCATTTCAATAGGCAGATTTATTCAAAAGTTATTAGCCTTTTTGGAATTTTTTATATAACTTTTGACCACTAGGTGGCGCTGTTTCGAAACTTCTCTGGCTCCTTCAGGGCATCGTACTGATGACCCATACCGAGTTTCGTAACAATTCGTTTATGCGTTCAAAAATTACAGCATTTTAGCACATAATTCAAAATGGCCGACAGCCAAAATGGCCGATCTGGGAAAATTGGACGTCAGTCGACTCGGCATGACGCTCTGAATCTAACAAGACCACATTTATGATTTTTGGACAAACCAATCAGAAGTTATAAGCAAAAATAGCCATTTTTCATATCTCCGGACCAGTAGGTGGAGCTGCGCCGAAACGCAGCACATAGCCTCAGGTCATGCTTGTGATGACACGTACCAAGTTTGGTCTGAATACGGATTAAGCGTTGCGGAGATACAGCCTTACGTCTGTTTTCGCAAGCGCTACGTAAAATTTGTTTGTGCGTTTATCGAAAACGATTCGACGAATCAACTTGAATTCCATAACTTTTTGTCAGCACTGCCTGGAGATGATCTGGTGCGATTTTGGTGCAAATCGGACAAACCGCCTAGGACGAGTTCGCAAAAGTAGGTTTTTTGGAAAATTCAAAATGGCGGAAAAATTTGCATGACGGAAAATGACGTCATAGGGTGCAATCGAATCGGCATGAGCTCAGGAACAAGAGGAAAAAAGAATTTTGTTGATAGGCCTTACGGTTCAAAAGTTATTAGCATAATAAAAGTGAAACTTTGGACAGTTGGTGGCGCTAGAGGGAATGAGTTAGAGACACCAAAATTGGTGTATTTAATGTTGGGACTGTCCTCTATCAGAGTGTCAAACCAAATTTCATTTCCCGCAAACCGGTCTTAGGGGCTGCCATAGACGCCCAGTCGGAAGAATAATAATAATAATAATAAATATAGCTGCAAGCAGCCATTACCGGGGCCAAGCGCAAGAAGCGGCAACAGATGCCAGCATGTGTGGGAGTGGCAGACCAACTGCAGCAATGAGCAATTAAAGACATTTTAAGAGAACTTTGGATAAATGGCTAAAAAATCATATATACAGTAACTTTTAAGAGAATTTAATGGTTTATCACTTTTGACAAATAGGTGGCGCACTTACGAAATTGATGTGATGTGGTCAGAGTGAGGTGACAATGACACATACAAAGTTTGGTGTCAAAATGTCAAGGCATTGCAGAGATAAAGACTGAATAGTCCTTTTGGCATCCTACCTCAAATTTGCTGCTGCGCTACACGAAAACGGTTTTGTCTATCGACACGAAATCCATAACTTTTAGTCTGCACTGTCTGGAGATGATACGATTTGATTTTGGTGGAAATCGGACAAACCGCCTAGGACGAGTTCGCAAAAGTAGGTTTTGAATGAAAATCAAGATGGTGGACAGGAAGTTCGGCCAAATAAGAAAAACTTGGTATCTATGTTTTCGGCTTGACCCAAGGAATCTATTAAGACAAGTGGCATTTCAATAGGCAGATTTATTCAAAAGTTATAAGCCTTTTTGGAATTTTTTATATAACTTTTGACCACTAGGTGGCGCTGTTTCGAAACTTCTCAGGCTCCTTCAGGGCATCGTACTGATGACCCATACCGAGTTTCGTAACAATTCGTTTATGCGTTCAAAAATTACAGCATTTTAGCACATAATTCAAAATGGCCGACAGCCAAAATGGCCGATCTGGGAAAATTGGACATCAGTCGACTCGGCATGACGCTCTGAATCTAACAAGACCACATTTATGATTTTTGGACAAACCAATCAGAAGTTATAAGCAAAAATAGCCATTTTTCATATCTCCGGACCAGTAGGTGGCGCTGCGCCGAAACGCAGCACATAGCCTCAGGTCATGCTTGTGATGACACGCACCAAGTTTGGTCTGAATACGATTAAGCGTTGCGGAGATACAGCCTTACGTCTGTTTTCGCAAGCGCTGCGTAAAATTTGTTTGTGCGTTTATCGAAAACGATTTGACTGAATCAACTTGAATTCCATAACTTTTTGTCAGCACTGCCTGGAGATGATCTGGTGCGATTTTGGTGCAAATTGGACAAACCGCCTAGGACGAGTTCGCAAAAGTAGGTTTTTTGGAAAATTCAAAATGGCGGAAAAATTTGCATGACGGAAAATGACGTCATAGGGTGCAATCGAATCGGCATGAGCTCAGGAACAAGAGGAAAAAAGAATTTTGTTGATAGGCCTTACGGTTCAAAAGTTATTAGCATAATAAAAGTGAAACTTTGGACAGTTGGTGGCGCTAGAGGGAATGAGTTAGAGACACCAAAATTGGTGTATTTAATGTTGGGACTGTCCTCTATCAGAGTGTCAAACCAAATTTCATTTCCCGCAAACCGGTCTAGGGGCTGCCATAGACGCCCAGTCGGAAGAATAATAATAATAATAATAAATATAGCTGCAAGCAGCCATTACCGGGGCCAAGCTGCAAGAAGCGGCAACAGATGCCAGCATGTGTGGGAGTGGCAGACCAACTGCAGCAATGAGCAATTAAAGACATTTTAAGAGAACTTTGGATAAATGGCTAAAAAATCATATATACAGTAACTTTTAAGAGAATTTAATGGTTTATCACTTTCGACAAATAGGTGGCGCACTTACGAAATTGATGTGATGTGGTCAGAGTGAGGTGACAATGACACATACAAAGTTTGGTGTCAAAATGTCAAGGCATTGCAGAGATAAAGACTGAATAGTCCTTTTGGCATCCTACCTCAAATTTGCTGCTGCGCTACACGAAAACGGTTTTGTCTATCGAACACGAAATCCATAACTTTTAGTCTGCACTGTCTGGAGATGATACGATTTGATTTTGGTGGAAATTCGGACAAACCGCCTGGAGGACGAGTTCGCAAAAGTAGGTTTTGAATGAAAATCAAGATGGTGGACAGGAAGTTTGGCCAAATAAGAAAAACTTGGTATCTATGTTTTCGGCTTGACCCAAGGAATCTATTAAGACAAGTGGCATTTCAATAGGCAGATTTATTCAAAAGTTATAAGCCTTTTTGGAATTTTTTATATAACTTTTGACCACTAGGTGGCGCTGTTTCGAAACTTCTCAGGCTCCTTCAGGGCATTCGTACTGATGACCCATACCGAGTTTCCGTAACAATTCGTTTATGCGTTCAAAAATTACAGCATTTTAGCACATAATTCAAAATGGCCGACAGCCAAAATGGCCGATCTGGGAAAATTGGACATCAGTCGACTCGGCATGACCGCTCTGAATCTAACAAGACCACATTTATGATTTTTGGACAAACCAATCAGAAGTTATAAGCAAAAGTAGCCATTTTTCATTTCCTTGGTACCAGTAGGTGGCGCTGCGCCGTAACGCAGCACATAGCCTCAGGTCATGCTTGTGATGACACGCACCAAGTTTGGTCTGAATACGATTAAGCGTTGCGGACAGACAGCTTACGTCTGTTCGCAAGCGCTGCGTGAAATTTGTTTGTGCGTTTATCGAAAATTATTTGACGAATCAACTTGAATTCCATAACTTTTTGTCAGCACTGCCTGGAGATGATCTGTGTGCGATTTTGGTGCAAATTGGACAAACGCCTGGCAGGATCGAGTCTCGCAAAAGAGGTTTTTTGGAAAATTCAAAATGGCGGAAAAAATTTGCATGACGGAAATGACGTCATAGGGTGCAATCGAATCGGCATGAGCTCAGGAACAAGAGGAAAAAAGAATTTTGTTGATAGGCCTTACGGTTCAAAGTTATTAGCATAATAAAGTGAAAGCTTTGGACAGTTGGTGGCGCTAGAGGGAATGAGTTAGAGACACCAAAATTGGTGTATTTAATGTTGGTACCTGTCCTCTATCAGAGTGTCAAACCAAATTTCATTTCCCGCAAACTCGGTCCAGGGCGGCCATAGACCGCCTAGTTGAAGAATAATAATAATAATAATAGATGATAAAATATAAGACTCGCAAACAGCCATACAACGAGGTGCCTCCGCAGCCTTCGGTGCTGGCCCTAAGTATAGCTGCAAGCAGCCATTACCGGGCCAGCGCAAATACAGAAAGATGCCACCATGGTGGAAGTGCAGACCAACTGCAGCATGAGCAATTAAAGACATTTTAAGAGAGCTTTGGACAGAATGGCTAAAAATTCATATATACAGTAACTTTTAAGAGAATTTAATGATTTATCACTTTCGACAAATAGGTGGCGCACTTACCGAATTGATGTGATGTGGTCAGTGAGGTGACAATGACACATACAAAGTTTGATGTCAAAATGTCCAGGCATTGCAGAGATAAAGACTGAATAGTCCTTTTGGCATCCTACCTCAAATTTGCTGCTGCACTACACGATTAAACGGTTTTGTCTATCGACACGAAATCCATAACTTTTAGTCGGCACTGCCTGGAGATCATCTGGTGCGATTTTGGTGCAAATCGGACAAACTGCGCAGGACGAGTCTCCGCAAGTAGGTTTTGAATGAAAATCAAGATGGTGGACAGCAAGTTCGGCCAAATAAGAAAAACTTGGTATCTCATGTTTTCCGGCTTACCCAAGGAACCTATTGAAAGACAAGTGGCATTTCAATAGGCAGATTTATTCAAAAGTTATTAGCCTTTTTGGAATTCTTTATATAACTTTTGACTCACTAGGTGGCGCTGTTTCGAGAACTTCTCTGGCTCCTTCAGGGCATCGTACTGATGACCCATACCGAGTTTCGTGGAAATAATTCGCTCGATGCGTCTCAAAATTACAGCATTTTAGCACATAATTCAAATGGCTGACAGCCAAAATGGCTGATACTGGGAAAATTTGGACGTCAGTCGACTTGGCATGACGCCTCTGAATCTAACAAGACCACATTTATGATTTTTGGACAAACCAATCAGAAGTTATAAGCAAAATAGCCATTTTTCATATCTCCTGGACCAGTAGGTGGAGCTGCGCGAAACGCAGCACATAGCCTCAGGTCATGCTTGTGATGACACGTACCAAGTTTGGTCCGAATACGATCATGAGCGTTGCGGATATACAGTTACGTCTGTTTTCGCAAGCGCTACGTAAAATTCGTTTGTGCCTTATCGAAACATTTCGACGAATCAACTTGAATTCCATAACTTTTTGTCAGCACTGCCTGGAGATGATCTGGTGCGACTTTGGTGCAAATCGGACAGACCGCCTAGGACGAGTTCGCAAAAGTAGGTTTTTTGGAAAATTCAAAATGGCGGAAAATTTGCATGACGGAAAATGACGTCATAGGGTGCAATCGAATCGGCATGAGCTCAGGAACAAGAGGAAAAAGAATTTTGTTGATAGGCCTTACGGTTCAAAAGTTATTAGCATAATAAAAGTGAAACTTTGGACAGTTGGCTGGCGCTGAGAGGGAATGAGTTAGAGACACCAAAATTGGTGTATTTAATGTTGGGACTGTCCTCTATCAGAGTGTCAAACCAAATTTCATTTCCCGCGAACCGGTCGTTAGGGGCTGCCATAAGACGTCCTAGTTCGGAACAATAACAGTAATAATAACAAATATAGCTGCAAGCAGCCATTACCGGGGCCAAGCGCAAGAAGCGGCAACAGATGCCAACATGTGGGAAGTGGCAGACCAACTGCAGCACATGAGCAATTAAAGACATTTTAAGAGAACTTTGGATAAATGGCTAAAAAATCATATATACAGTAACTTTTAAGAGAATTTATGATTTATCACTTTCGACAAATAGGTGGCGCACTTACGAAATTGATGTGATGTGGTCAGAGCCAGGTGACAATGACACATACAAAGTTTCTGACGTCAAAATGCTCCAGGCATTGCTAGAGATAAAGACTGAATAGTCCTTCTGGCATCCCACCTCAAATTTGCTGCTGCACTACATCGAAAACGGTTCTGCTCTATTCGACGCGAGATCGACATAACTTTTTAGCTTTTCGGCACTGTCTGGAGTACTGATATCGATTCGATTATTGGCTGAAAATCGGACAAACGCTCTAGGAGGAGTTCGAAAAAGTAGCTTTTGAGAATGAAAATCAAAGATGGTGGACAGGAAGTTCGGCCAAACAAGAAAAACTGGTATCTCATGTTTTTCGGCTCGACCCAAGGAACCCATTAAGACAAGTGGCATTTCAGTAGGCAGATTCATTCAAAAGTTATTAGCCTTTTGGCAATTTTTTTATATGACTTTCGACCACTGACTAGGTGGCGCTGTTTCGAAACTTCTCAGGCTCCTTCAGGGCATCGCACCCCATGTACCCATACGCGAGTGTCGCAACATATCTCATTAATGTCGCTAAAAAAATAGCAGCATTTTAGCACGTAATTCAAAAATGGGCCGACAGTCAAAATGGCCGATCTGGGAAAATCTCGGACATCCTCGACCATCATGACGCTCTTGAATCCTCATCGAGACCACTTTTATGATTCTTGCACAAACCGTTCAGAAGCTCTATGAGCAAAAATAGCCATTTTTCATATCTTTCTGGACCACTAGGTGGCGCTGTTGCCGAAATCGCAGCATGTAGCCTCAGGTCATGCTTGTGATGACATGTACCAAGTTTGGTCTGTAATCACGATTAGCGCTGCGGAGATAGACAGTTACGTCTGTTTTTTCGCAAGCGCTGCACGCAAAATTGTTCTGGTGCGTTTATCGAAAACGATTTGATCGAAATCAACTTGAAATCCAAAAACTCTTTGTCAGCACTGCCTGGAAGTATCATCTGGTGCGATTTTGGTGCAAATCGGACAAAACCGCCTGCAGGTACCAAGTTCGCAACAAAAAGTAGGTCTTTGCTAATGAAAATCAAAGATGGTGGACAGCAAAGCTTCGGCCAAATAAGAAAAACTTGGGCAATCCATGTTTTCTACTTGACCCAAGGAATCTATTTAAGACAAGTGGCATTTCAATAGGCAGATATTGATTTCAAAAGTTATTAGCCTTTTTGGAATTTTTTATATAACTTTTGACCACTAGGTGGCGCTGGGTCGAAAACTTCTCAGGCTCCTTTCAGGGCATCGCAACTGATGAATCCCATACCAAGTTTCGGAGAATCTGTCCAATGCGCTCTCAAAAATTACAGCATTTTAGAACATAATCTCAAAATGGCCGACAGCCAAAATGGCCGATCTGGGGAAAATTGGCACATCAGTCGACTCGGCACTGACGCTCTGAATCTAAACAAGACTCACATTTACTGATTCTTCTGGACAAACCATCATCAGAAGTTATAAGCAAAAAAAAATAGCCATTTTTTCATATCTCCGCAACCAGGGAGGTGGCGCCTGGCGCCGAAAATCGCAGCACATAGCCTCAGGTCATGCTTGTGATGACACGGGACTCAAGTTTGGTCTGAGGCACCACCAAGCGCTGGCGGAGATACAGCCTTACGTCTGTTTTCGCAAGCGTGATCGTAAACTTTGTTTGTGCGTTTATTCGAAAACGATTCCAATGAATCAACTTGAATTCCATAACTTTTTGTCAGCACTGCCTGGGAGATGATCTGGGTGCGATTTTGGTGCAAATCGGACAAACCGCCTAGGTACGAGTTCGCAAAAGTAGGTTTTTTCCTGGAAAAATTCAAAATGGCGGAAAAATTGCACTGATGGAAATGACGTCCACAGGGTGCTAAATCGAATCGGCATGAGCTCAGGAACAAGTAGGAAAAAAGAACTCTGTCTCGATAGGCCTTACGGCTTCAAAAGTTATTAGCATAGTAAAAGTGAAACTTTGCGACAGTTGGTGGCGCTAGAGGGAATGAGTTAGAGACACCAAAATTGGTGTATTTAATGTTGGGGACTGTCCTCTATCAGAATGTCAAACCAAATTTCATTCCCCGCAAACCGGTCTCAGGGGCTGCCATAGACGCCCAGTCCGCAAGAAGAATAATAATAATAACAAAGCAGCCATTACTCGGGGGCCAAGCGCAAGAAGCGGCAACAGATGCCAGCATGTGTGGGAGTGGCAGTACCGACCTGCAGCAATGAGCAATTTAAAGACATTTAAAGAGAACTTTGGATAAATGGCTAAAAAAATCATATATACAGTAACTTTTTAAGAGAATTTAATGGTCTGCAATCACTTTTCGACAAATAGGTGGCGCACTTACGAAATTCGATGTGATGTGGCTCAGAGTGAGGTGACAATGACACATACAAAGTTTGGTGTCAAAATGTCAAAGGCATTGCAGAGATAAGAGACTGAATAGTCCTTTTGGCATCCTACCTCAAATTGCTGCTGCGTGCGCATTTACACGAACTTAAGTGTTCTGTCTTATTTGGTACATTAAAATTCGATAACTTCTCAGTTCTCTGCACTGTCTGGAGATGATAATCGGTCTGATTTTGGTGAAAATCGGACAAACGGCTCTAGGAGGAGTTCGAAAAGTAGCTTTTGAAATAGAAATCAAAGATGGGTGGACAGGAAGTTCGGCCAAATAAGAAAAACTGGGAAATCTCATGTTTTCGGTCTCGAATCCCAAGGAATCTATTAAGACAAGTGGCATTTCAATAGGACAATCTATTCAAAAAGTTATTAGCCTTTTTGGATTTTCTCATACAACTTTTGACCACTAGGTGGCGCTGTTTTGAAACTCTTCTCAGGCTCCTTCAGGGCACCGGCACCGACCACCCCCATACCGAGGTTTCGCAAGACAATTCGCCCCAAGGGTTAAAAAAAACAGCATTTTAGCACGTAATTCAAAAATGGCCAACAGTCAAAATGGCTCGATCTGGGCAAATTGGGACATCCGTCGACTCTCATCATGACGCCCTGAATCGTAACGAGACCACTTTTATGATTTTTGGACAAACCGTTCACGAAGTTATGAGCAAAAAAAGTAGCCATCCATATCTCGTGAACCACTAGGTGGCGCTGCGCCTGAAACGCAGCATGTAGCCTCAGGTCATGCTTGTGATGACATGTACCAAGTTCTGGTCTGAATACGATTAAGCGCTGCGGAGATACAGCCTTACGTCTGTTCTTCGCAAGCCGTGCACGTAAAATTTGTTGGTGCGTCCCATTCATCAGAAACGATTCCACGAATCAACTCTGAATTCCATAACTTTTTGTCAGCACTGCCTGGAGACCATCTGGTGCCATTCTGGCTGCAAATCGGACAAACCGCCGAGGACGAGTTCGCAAAAGCAGGTTCTGAATGAAAATCAAGACTCATGGACAGGAAGCTTCGGCCAGATAAGAAAAACTGGGCACCCATGTTTCTCCGCGTGACCCAAGGAACTCTATCAAGACAAGTGGCATTTCAATAGGCAGATTTATTCAAAAGCTATTAGCCTTTCTGGAATTTTTTATATAACTTTTTGACTCACTAGGTGGCGCTGGTTTCGAGACTTTCTCAGGCTCCTCCAGGGCATTCGTACTGATGAATCCCATACCGAGTTTCGCAACAACTCGTCTCACGCGTCGAAAATGACAGCATTTTAGCACATAGAATTCAAAATGGCTCCACAGCCAAAACTGGCCCGATCTGGGAAAATTGGACATCAGTCGACTTCGGCATGACGCTCCTGAATCTAACAAGACCACATTTATGATTTTTGGACAAACCAATCAGAAGTTATAAGCAAAAGTAGCCATTTTTCATATCTCCGGACCAGTAGGTGGGCGTGCGATCTCGAAACGCAGCACATAGCCTCAGGCTCATGCTCGTGACGACACGTACCAAGTTTGGTCTGAATATCGATTAAGCGCTGGCGCAGATACAGCCTTACGTCTGTTTTTTCGCAAAGCGCCACCGAAAATCTTGTTCGCGCGTTTATCGAAAACGATTCGACGAATCAACTTGAATTCCATAACTTTTTGTCAGCACACTGCCTGGAGATCATCTGGTGCCATCCTTTGGCGTGGTTCGGACAAAACCCCGCCTAGGACGAGTTCGCAAAAGTAGGTTTTGAAATGAAAATCAAAGATGATGGACAGGAAGCTCGGCCAAATAAGAAAAACTTGGTATCTATGTTTCTCGCTCTGATCCCAAGGAATCTATTAAAGACAAGTGGCATTTCAATAGGCAGATTTATTCAAAAGCTCATTAGTGCCTTTTTGGAATTTTTTTATATAACTTTTTTGACTCACTAGGTGGCGCTGTTTCCAAACTTTCTCAGGCTCCTTCAGGGCATCTGGACTCTGATGGCACCCATACGAGTTTCGTGGACGACTCGCTGATGCGTCTCAAAAATGACAGCATTCTAGCACATAATTCAAAATGGTGCGACAGCCAAAACTGGCTCGATTCTGGGAAAAATTGGACATCAGTCGACTCCGGCATGACGCTCTGAAATCCCTAACAAGAACCACATTGATGATTTTTGGACAAACCAATCAGAAGTTATAAGCAAAAATAGCCATTTTTCATATCTCCGGACCAGTAGGTGGCGGCTGCACCGAAAACGCAGCACATAGCCTCAGGTCATGCTTGTGATGACACGCACGCAAGTTCTTGGTCCTGAGGACGACTCAAAGCCGGCTGCGCAACAGACAGCTACGTCCTGTTTTCGCAAGCGCCACGCAAAATCTGTTTGTGCGTTTATTCGAAACGATTTCACGAATCAAACTTGAGTACTCCACATAACTTTTTGTCAGCACTGCCTGGAGATGATCTGGTGCGATTTTGGTGCAAATCGCGACAAACCGCCTAGGACGAGTTTGCGCAAAGTAGGTTTTTGGAAAATTTCAAAATGGTCGGAAAGATCGGCATGACGGAAAACTGAACGCTCATAGGGTGCATCGTCGAATCGGCACTGAGCTCAGGAACAAGAGGAAAAAAGAATTTTGTTGATAGGCCTTACGGTTCAAAAGCTTATTAGCATAATAAAAAAAGTGAAACTTTGGACAGTTGGTGGCGCCAGAGGGACCGAGTTAGAGACACCAAAATTGGTGCATTTAATGTTGGGACTGTCCTCATCACGAGAATGTCAAACCAAAACACTTTCCCGCAAACCGGTCCTCAGGGGCTGCCATAAGACGCCCAGTCGGAAAGAAGAATAATAATAATAGTAATAGTAATAATAAGAACCGGGAACAGATACAATAGGTGCCTCTCAGCACCTGCGGTGCTTGGCCCCTGAATAATAAAGATAGGCTGCAAGCAGCCATTATCCGGGGCCAAGCGCAAGAAGCGGCAACAGATGCCAACATGTGTGGAAAGTGGCAGACCGACTGCAGCAATGAGCAATTAAAAAGACATTTTAAGAGAACTCTGCATAAATGGCTAAAAAAATCGATACATACAGTAACCTTTAAAAGAGAATTAATCACTTATCACTTTCGACAAATAGGAGGCGCACTAATCGAAAATTGATGTGATGTGGTCAGAGTGAGGTGACAAATGACACATACAAAGTTTGATGTCAAAATGTCCAGGCATCTGCAGAGATAAAGACTGAAGAGCTCCTTCTGGCAATCCTACCTCAAAATTGCTGCTGCACTACATCTTAAAACGGTTTTGCTCTATTCAACACGTAAATCCATAACTTTTTAGTCGGCACTGTCTCTGGAGATGATACGATTTGATTTTGGTGAAAATCGGACAAACGGCTCTAGGAGGAGTTCCGAAAAGTAGCTTTCCTAATGAAAATCAATGGTGGACAGGAAGTCGGCCCAAATAAGAAAAACTGGAAATTGCATGTTTTCTGCCTTGACCCCAAGGAACCCATCAACACAAGTGGCATTTTTCAATAGGCAGATTTATCAAAAGTTATTAGCCTTTTCTGGAATTTTTTTTATAACTTTTTTTTGACTCATGCAGGTGGCGTGGTTTTTCAAACTTTCTCAGGCTCCTTCAGGGCATTTCACTCGATGACCCATACCGAGTCGCAACAATTCTCATTAACTGTTAAAAAAAAAGGACAGCATTTTAGCACGTAATTCAAACTGGCGACAGTCAAAATGGCCGAAATCTGGGAAAAATCATCCGTCGACTCATCATGACGCCTGAATCTCACGAGACCACTTTATGATCTTCGCACAAACGTCGATAAGTGATGAGCAAAATAGCCATTTTTCATATCTCTGAATTATAGGTGGCGCTGTGCCAGTCGCAGCAGTGAGCTCTGCAGGTCATGCTGTGATGACATGTACGAGTCCGGTCTGAATATCGATTAAGCGCTGCGGAGATACAGTGACGCTGTTTTCGCAAGCGGTGATCGAAATTTGTTTGTGCGTTATTTCAAAAAATCATCTCACCAAATCAACTTGAATTCCAAGTTTTTTGTCAGCACTGCTGGAGATCATCTGGCGATTTTGGTGCAAATTTTCAGAGTTGGCCTAGGACGAGTCTTCGCAAAAGTAGGTTGAATGAAATCAAAGATGGTGGACAGCAAGTTTCGGCCCAAAATAAGAAAAACTTGGGCACCCATGTTTTTCGACTTGACCCAAAGGAACCCATCTCAAGACAAGTGGCATTTCAATAGGCAGATATTATTCAAAGTTATTAGCCTCTTTGCAATTCTCACAGGAATTTTTGACCATGTAGGTGGCGCTGTTTCAAACTTCTCAGGCTCCTTCAGGCATTCACTGATGACCCCATACCAGTTTGGACAATTGCTTATGCGCTGAAATCACAGCATTTTAGAACCTAATTCAAATGGCTGACAGCGAAATGGCTCACTGGGAAATTGGACATTAGTCGACTCGGCATGACGCTCTGAATCTAACAAGAATGACATTGCATGATTTGCAACAAACCAATCAGAAGTTATAAGCAAAATAAGCCATTCTTCATATTGTACCAGAGGTGCGCTGCGCCGAACGCAGCACATAGCCTCAGGTCATGCTGTGATGACACGTATGATTCTTGGTCTAATACGATTAGCGCTGCGCACACAGCAGTTACGCTGTTTTTCGCAAGCGTGATTGTAAATCTGTTTGTGCGCTTATTTTAAATCATTGTCTAATCAACTTGAATCCATAAACTTTTTGTCAGCACTGCCTGGAGATGATCTGGCGATT
>JAQIUQ010001185.1:0-39358 GCA_030378365.1 Hybognathus amarus | reverse complement strand
AGCTGACAGTTACATATTATTATTTTGATATCTCGAACGGTTTGGCCGTGGCGAGGAAACGAAATTATCAAGAAAACCTGAAACAGGAAGTGTGTTATAATTTTGTTCATACCACAATGCATGATGGGAGCCATTAATTAGTTTTGATTGGTGGCAACAAGGATTATTAATGTCACCACGGTTGAGATGCACAGGCTGATAATTGATGTCTGTGTTTCTAAATAAACGTGAAAGTGATGATTTGATCAGAATTATTTTTTATGAAATATTTTGGATTTAAGAAAAACACAGATATGCTGCAGAACCCTGTTGTTATAAAGTTAAAACAAATCATCTGAATAAGTTCCACATTACAGATCACAGCATGAAAATGACAAAACATAACCAAGACTATCAGATCAGTTTTTTTGTTCATTTTACATGCTATTTTTTATATAACAATTTTCATGTTATAAATCAATAACAGCAGACAAACAAAATATAAAGTGAAAGTATAAGGGTCAAGAGCCCAACTAAAGCAAACACTGATCGCCATAACGGTGCATACAATTTGTGATTTTGTCCTTCAGGGATTCTGCTTGTTATCAGGTGTCTTCAATAATGCTTTTGCTTGCTTTTTGCGAACATTGATTTGATTATGTTTCTCCTTTGTTATTATGGAACTTTATATAATCTTTTATCTCAACAACATTCCTAAAACATCCTCAAAATGTTACAGTATGAAGGACGTAAGACACTTTACTACATTTTGCTCGTCGTGCAGAATAACCCTAAAGGCACCAAGGTGGGCGGTGCCACCGGCTTTATATGTGTGTGTGTGTATATATATATATATATATATATATATATATATATATAGCTGCGAGCAGCGATGAAGGGCCAAAGCCGGCGGTACCGCCATCCCGGTGCCTTTAGGTAATTAAAGGCACCGGGTTGCGGTGCCACCGGCTTGGGCCTGCAATCGCTGCTCGCAGCTATATTTATTATTATTTTACTACCTTTTTGGCACTTTTGGAGCCCTTAACATGCTCGAAAACTCTTGAAACTTTGCACACGGGTCAGAACCCGCGGCCATCAGAGCCGGGCTGAAGATGGTACCCGGGCGTGGCAGGGCGGCTCGACAGCGCCCCCTGGACTGGGATTCGAACACTTGGTCCATAAATCAAACACGCTTGCATGTAATAATATGAAACTCGGTACACATGTCGATCTCATCGTTTCATCTATACCTCACACTCTTACTTTTTACCCCAGCCCAACAGGAAGTCAGATATTTACAGTTGTTTTTAAAACGCATACAATGGAATTTGATATACTCCTCCTAGAGCATTCATCCACATGGAACAAAACTCAGTCATCCTGAAGTCAACACATTGAGGATGAAAGTTTGTGAGGGGATTTTTGATATCTCGAACGGTTTGGCCGTCGCGAGGAAACGAAATTATGGCGAGAAACCTGAAACAGGAAGTGTGTTATAACTTCAGCATACATTAACTGATCTTGATGAAACTTCAGCAGTGTGTTCGCTGTAAGAGGACGATCACATGGATGTGACTATTGTGAGTCAAAGTTATAGCGCCACCAACTGGCAGCAGGAAGTGTGTCACTTTCAAAATGCTTTGAAATCACCCTCTTATTTTAACTCGATTTGCTTCAAACTTCATCTGTATAATGTAAATACACGGCAGATGAAGACCTGTGAAGGGATTCTTGATATCTTTGAAACTGTTGCCGTGGCAACACATCAAACTTTACCATTCTTTTAGGATGCTTTTGAGACTCTTAGCATTCTTCAAATTGCATGAAACATATGGCAGACACATCACATTTATTAGCCAGTAGACATGTGCAAAGTTTCAGAAATGGGCGTGGTGAGGGCTCAGTAGCGCCACCTTTTGACAAAAGTGGGGTTGTTAGTTTTATCGTACAGTTACAAAAATCGGTGTGTATATTGTACTCCTCAAACCGGACAATTTTCAAATTGACACTCATTAGCTAGGACCCACAGAAAGTCAGATATATTTGTTTGAATTTGGTCATGCTCTCGCTGAGCCTACTTCTCTTTGCCTGTCTGTGTGTGTGTGTATGTGTGTGTGTGTGTGTGTGTAGGGGGAGGGGGCTTAACCATTTCACTGCTGTGAGTCTGGCCTCTATAAAAGAGAATACATTTCTTAAGCCTGGTATTTTCTAAATAAGTTTTTATTTAATTTTTTTATAAGTAAAGGCATATAACCAGTTTAATTGTAGTGCATTGACAATAGTTTTATATAATTAGTTTATTAATTAAATTAACTTGGTCCATAAACTTGATCTGAAAAATTTGGTCCATAAATCAAACACACTTGCATGTAATAATATGAAACTCGGTACACATAAAGATCTCATCGGTTCATATATACTTCACACTCTTACTTTTTACCCCAGCCCAACAGGAAGTCGGCTATTTAGGGTTGTTTGTAAAAAATATGCAATGGAATAATTTAAAGTACTTCTCTAGAGAATTCAGAAAGAAATGCCACGAAACTTGGATCAGTGTGAAGTCAAGACATTGAGGATAAAAAAATTGCCAGGGGATTTTTGATACCTGTGAATGGTTTGGCTGTGGCAGGAAACAAAATTATGGTGAGAAACATGAAACAGGAAGTGTGTTATAACTTCTGCATACATTAACTGATCTTGATGAAACTTCAGCAGTGTGTTCGTTGTTAGAGGCCAGATCACATGGATGTGACTATTGTGAGTCAAAGTATATAGCGCCACCAACTGGCAGCAGAAAGTGTGTCACTTTCAAAATGCTTTGAAATCACACTCTTACTTTTACCCGATTTGCTTCAAACTTCATCTGTATAATGTAAACACACGCAGATGAAGAGCTGTGAAAGCATTATTCAATATCTAAGATAATGTTGCCATAGCAACGCATCAAACTTTAACATTCCTTTTTTTGATGATTTTGAGTCTCTTCAGCGGCTTTTGGGGCCCTTAATGGGTTTGAAAACTCTTGAAACTTTGCACACAGGTCAGATCCCACAGCCATCAGAGCCGGGCTGAAGATGGTACCCGGGTGTGGCAAGGGGGCTGACAGCGCCCCCTGGAACGGGGTCCAAAACTTGGTCCATAAATCAAACACGCTTGCATGTAATAATATGAAACTCAGTACACATGTTGATCTCATCGTTTCATATATTCATATATTCTCCTCAAGCCGGACAACTTTCTAATTTACACTCATGAGCTAGGACCCACAGAAAGTCAGATATTTTGGTTTGAAAATGTTGAGTGTCTCTCTGAGCCTACACTTCTGTATGGCAAGCCCTTTTAACATTTAAAAGCTAAGTTTGACTATTCGTAATTAACATTGTAGATATCAACAACGTCTTTCTAGTCGTAATTACATTTTGGATAGTTTGTATTATCATTTAAGATATCTGTAACGTAATTGTGACTAGTTGAAACGACAGATAGAGTATGGCAAGCCGTTTTAACATTTAATCATTTTAACCTACTAGTCTCTATTTTCATGCTACTAGTACTTATTTTTAGATACTAGTATCTATTCCATTAAGTACTAGTACTTATTCATTAGCTACTAGTGCTTATTATTTAGATACTAGTGCCTTTTCTTTAGATACTAGTGTTTATTCTTTAGGTACTAGTACCTTTTTAAAGATACTAGTACTTATTCATTAGACACTAGTCCTTATTTATTAGATACTAGTACTTATTCATTAGATGCTAGTCCTTATTCATTACATACCAATGCTTATTAATTAGTTACTAGTACTTATTCATTAGATACTAGTACCTATTAAATAGATACTAGTACTTATTCATTAGACACTAGTACTTATTTCAATGGTGACTAGTAACTATTCTTTTGTTACTAGTCACATTTTTTCCATTGACTTCTATGGTGATCTGTCATTCAGATATCAACTATTCAGTTCTGACTAGTATGTTAGTATGTATTCCAATTGTGGAATACATACTAGTATGTATTCCAAAGCAGGGGTTACGTTTTTGCACGTCGTGCAGAATAACCCTAAAGGCACCAAGGTGGGCGGTATATATATAAATATAGCTTCGAGCAGCGATGGAGGGCCAAAGCCGACGGTACCGCCATCCCGGTGCCTTTAGGTAACTAAAGGCACCGGGTTGCTGTGCCACCGGCTTGGGCACGCATCGCTGCTCGCAGCTACTATATGTATATTTTTTTTCTAGCGACTATTCGGGCAGTTTTGGGGCCCTTAACATGCTCAAAAACTCTTGAAACTTTGCACACAGGTCAGAACCCGCGGCCATCAGAGCCGGGCTGAAGATGGTACCCGGGCGGTGGCAGGGGGGCTCGACAGCGCCCCCTGGAACGTGGTCCGAAACACTTGGTTCATAACTCAAACACGCTTGTGTGTAATAATATGAAACTCGGTACACATGTCGATCTCATCGTTTCATCTATACCTCACATTCTTACTTTTTACCCCAGCCCAACAGGAAGTCGGCTATTGAGGTTTGTTTGTAAAACACACGCAATTAACTTTTAAATACTCCTCCTAGAGCTCTGATCCAAATTCAACGAAACTCGGTCAGCGTGAAGTCAAGACATTGAGGATGAAAGTTTGTGAGGGGATTTTTGATATCTCGAACGGTTTGGCCGTGGCGAGGAAACGAATCTATGGCGAGAAACGTGAAACAGGAAGTGTGTCATAACTTCAGCATACATGAACTGATCTTGATGAAACTTCAGCAGTGTGTTCGCTGTAAGAGGATGATCACATGGATGTGACTATTGTGGGTCAAAGTTATAGCGCCACCAACTGGCAGCAGGAAGTGTGTCACTTTCAAAATGCTTTGAAATCACCCTCTTATTTTTACCCGATTTGCTTCAAACTTCATCTGTTTAATGTAAATACACGGCAGATGAAGACCTATGAATGGATTCTTGATATCTTTGAAACTGTTGCCGTGGCAACGCATCAAACTTTACCATTCTTTTAGGATGCATTCTTTTAGGGATTCGAACATTTGTCCATAAATCAAACACACGTGCATGGATTAATATGAAACTCGGTACACTCATAGACCACATCAGGCCAAACAACTTTCGTGCTCTAAGTTTTACGACAGTTCAAACGGAAGTCGGGAATTATGTTTTTTTTAAATAAATGTCCTAGAAAAACATCAAATTACAACCCATGCTGTTACCAATCATCACCAAACTCGGTGTGAATGAAGTCAAGACATTGAGGATGCTAAATTCCAGACGGATTTTTGATATCTCGAACGGTTTAGCCGTGGCGAGGAAATGAATTTTATGAGTAAAAAAGGACACATAAAGTGTGTTATAACTTGGTTAGTTTTACTGACAGTTACAAAACTTGCCGTGTATATTGTTCTATTCAAGCCAAACAACTTTCTAATTAACAATAATAACCTCAAACCAACAGAAAGTCAGATATTGTAGTTTATAAGTGGATTTTGTCTCAGAGAGACAGAGAGATCTTCCAGCGTGTGTGTGTGTGTCTGTGGGGGGAGGGGAGGGTGGGGGCTGGTGTCTCTGTTTATGTGTGTGTGTGTGGCTGGCTATATAGCCAGCCACACACACATGGGAGATCACACACACTTGGGAGATCAAGTAGAATTTCCATAACTCTGTGTGTTAAACTGAATAATCACTCTTGTGTTTTAAACATAATCTACTTAATACAGACAACTTCATTATAAAGATAAACAACAATTCCAAAATATAGCTGCGAGCAGCGATTGCGGGCCCAAGCCGGTGGCACCACAACCCCGGTGCCTTTAGTTACCTAAAGGCACCGGGGTGGCGGTACCGCCGCCTTTGGCCCTTCATCGCTGCTCGCAGCTATATATATATATATATATATATGTGTGTGTGTATATATAGCCGGTGGCACCGCCACCCTGGTGCCTTTAGGGTTATTGTGCACAAACGTAACTCCCGCTTTGACTGTCGAAAAGAAGTGTGCTGAAGAGCTTGCATCAGTGAGGGCTCGGCAAAAGTGCGCATCAAGGGCACAAATCAATCACAAAGTATGCGTGAGCAGCCTTCTGAAAGGTCAGGTGTACATCCAGGTCTACATCTACTTGTGTTTACATTTTAGTAGTTAGGGTTACGCCGATCCGATATCCGATACTCAGGATCAGTCTCGACTCAGATGTGGCCAATTTTGCCGGATCGGGTATCGATCAGACGAGGCTGATTCAAATCCTGCATTGTGCGTATACTATTCTATGTTATTGTTAAGCCCCACAAAAGGCACACAAACAGCCCGTCGTGTTTGGTTAGTCAATGATGAAACTATCTTCAAGATGATTCAATGTTAATACTATTATACTTGATCTGTAGATAAAGGTCTATGAATAAAGGTTTTGAATAAAGAAACTCTATCTTTCTGGACTTTATTGCTGTAACTTAATCGTGTTACTTTCTACCGGGTGATCACAACACTAGAGTAGAGCTCTATAATTGTTCTTCACACGCACAGTAACTGAAATTTAAAACTGTTTAAAGAAAAGGCTCAATAAACTATTGCATAGATAGACAATGTATAATCCACTGTCCATCAATATGTATTTCCTTTGTGCTTTGATCCTTTCAATGCGGACTGGACACACTGCGCGTTGTAACTCCACGTGGCTTCAAGCGCATCATTTTCCGCTCAGGATGCGCATAAGCACTTTGTGCCGCACTGTACTGAGCCTTTCATATCATAATGCTGTGACGCAATGACAGATTATTAATTACCTTTCTTGTTCTTTCCTATCTATCATATGTTGCTACCTCATTAAACATCGGCACTATACATTTAAAACACATCTCAATTTTATAATAGCCATGACTATATCTAAAATAATTTATCTTTTTGATTTTTGGTATCTTGTTTTTCATTAATGTATTTTAGAACAATATAAAGAGCAATGTATATTATCCACTAATCTAGTTTATAATAGCATTTTTTGTCATAGATTATGATAATATATTTTTTGGAATTGTTGTTTATCTTTATAATGAAGTTGTCTGTATTAAGTAGATTGTGTTCAAAACACAAGAGTGATTATTAGTTTAACACACAGAGTTATGGAAATTCTACTTGATCTCCCAAGTGTGTGTGATCTCCCATGTGTGTGTGGCTGGCTATATAGCCAGCCCACACACACACACACACACATAAACAGAGACACCAGCCCCCACCCTCCCCACACAGACACACACACACACGCTGGGAGATCTCTCTCTGTCTCTCTCTGAGACAAAATCATACTTCCGCTTATATCCACTTATAAACTACAATATCTGACTTTCTGTTGGTTTGAGCTTATTATTGTTAATTAGAAAGTTGTTTGGCTTGAATAGAACAATATACACGGCAAGTTTTGTAACTGTGAGTAAGACTAACCAAGTTTATGTACTAACACTTTATGGGCTCTATCTTGCACCCGGCGCAAATGACTTTATACACTGACGCATTTATCATTCCTATTTTGCACTTGCGCAAAGCGGGCTTTTTTCCTCCACAGACGCACGTCGGTAAACTAACAAATGAACTTGCGCTTCCTGGGCGGGTTGGCGCAAAAAGGAGGCGTTTGTCGGTGCAAACAATCCCTGGTGCTATTTTGCAGTTCCAGAAAACAATTGCGCCAATGACCAGAAAAAACCTGGTCTAAAGTCAGCTGGCGCGTTGCGCGTATATTCAGATGCTATTTTAAGCGTGCATGCTTGGCCATAATACAGAGTGTGAACAACCCGGATACACTGTAGATGATTCTCTCATCAACACAGATGCATTTTACTTTTTGCAAATGATACATTATTATACAGAAAAATATATAAACATGAGGGAAATCATTGTTGTGTCCATGATGATGGGGAAAACAGGCATAAAGCTTACACATTTACCCAAGTTATTATATGCATGTTTAACCCGAAGCTAATTTGGGTGGGTTTGTCCCATCCCCAGTGTCCCTTCTCTTTCTTTTACGGCCCTGACGAGAACATCGTTCTACTCGGCTGTGAACCGATGCTGAAGCGCGCCTGGTAAATGCGCCGTTAAAATAGAATTGCGCCACGGAACAAGCGCATCTCGTTCATCATGCTTTTAAAGGGAATGTGATATGACGCTCTTATTGGTTTATTTCCGGTACGCCCAAACCACACCTATGAATAATGAAGCTACTCCAGACCAACCCAGGATCGGGTATTGATCAGACGAGGCTGATTCAAATCCTATATTGTGCATATACTATTCTATGTTATTGTTAATCCCCACAAAAGGCACAAAAACTTTCCATAAACCATAAAGTTTTTGTGTACTGTATTATAAGTGTTCTGAAGCCATTATGTGATATATAACTTAATATTTAAGTCATTAAATTCAAGAACACATAAACTTTTCCCTCTCTGCGGCTGTCAGTCATTCTCCTTTCAGCATTCAAACATCACGTCGCATTCGGTTACAGTCAATGATGAAACGATCCTCAAGATGATTCAATGTTAATCCTATTATACTTGATCTTTAAGATAAAGGTCTAAAGGTCTATGGTTTCGAATGAAGAAACTTTTTCTTGCTGGACTTTATTGCTGTAACTTAATTGTGTTACTTTCTACCGGGTGTCGGACGCTGTCGGTTAGATCACAACACTAGAGTCAGAGCACTATAATTAGAGCACTATAATTGTTCTTCATGCACACAGTAACTGAAAATTTAAAACCGTTAAAAGAAAAGGCTCAACAAACTATTGCATAGATAGATAATGTATAATACACTGTCCATACATATGTATTTCCTTTGTGCTTTGAACTTTTCAATGCGGACTCGACGCACTATAACTCCATGTGGCTTCAAGCGCATCATTCTCCGCTCGGGATGCACATAAGCGCTGGGTGCCGCACTGTATTGCAGCCTTTAATATCATAATGCAATGACAGATTATTAATTGCCCTTCTTGTTATGTCCTATCAGTTATATGCTGCTGCTTCATTAAACATCTGTGCTATACATTTAAAACATGGCTCAATTTTATTTTAGCAATTTTATAGTAGATACAAATATTTTATATCTAAAATATTTGATCTTTTTGATTTTTGTTATCTTGTTTTTCATGAATGTGTTTTTCATGAATGTATTTTTCAACAATACAAAGAGCAATGTGTATTATGCACTAATCTAGTTTATAATAGCATTTTTGTCATAGATTATGACAAAATAATCATATGATCCACAAGCGAGGAACCAGCAGAACAGAGTGAACATTCATTTTGTTTAGTTCAATCCTACTGAATAGGAATTTATTTAAAATGCTTGCTCTACTCCACACCATTAATGTCTTGTGCGGACATCCGTATTTTGACTTTCGGTTTTAAGTAAGCGATTTAAAAGCTCCCGAGTCCCAGCGGAGTCACAAGTTGATTAACCGGTGGGAATATACACAATAGGCCTACCTGATATTGAACACAAGAGGGCAGTATAGCACTACGTATGACTCAGATTATTTATTTTTATTTTTTATTTTACAACCATTCTGGCTGTTTTTGAATGTAAACATAATTCTTAAATGGAAAAAAGGGAAAAATTGGTTTAGTTATGATATTTGTATAATTTAATTTAGAAACAAATGATGTATAATTACATTTTTAGAAGATATGAGGCTTTTAGTGTTTACTTTTTTGACATTACTTTAATCTTTTGCCATAGTTGCACATGTCTACTGGCTAATAAATGTGATGTGTCTGTTGAGTTTCATGCAATTTCAAGCATGCTAAGAGTCTCAAAAGCATCCTAAAAGAATTTCAAAGTTTGATGCATTGCCACGGCAACAGTATCAAAGATATCAATAATCCATTCACAGGTCTACATCTGCTGTGTATTTACATTATACAGATGAAGTTTGAAGCAAATCGGGTAAAAATAAGAGGGTGATTTCAAAGCATTTTGAAAGTGACACACTTCCTGCTGCCAGTTGGTGGCGCTATAACTTTGACTCACAATAGTCACATCCATGTGATCAGCCTCTTACAGTGAACACACTGCTGAAGTTTCATCAAGATCAGTTAATGTATGCTGAAGTTATAACACACTTCCTGTTTCACGTTTCTCGCCATAATTTCGTTTCCTCGCCACGGCCAAACCGTTCGAGATATAAAAAATCCCCTCACAAACTTTCATCCTCAATGTCTTGACTTCATACTGACCGAGTTTCGTGGTATTTCTTTGAATTCTCTAGGAGGAATACTTCAAATTCCATTGCATGCGTTTTACAAACAACCCTCAATAGCCGACTTCCTGTTGGCTGGGGTAAAAAGTAAGAGTGTAAAGTATATATGAAACAATGAGATCAACATGTGTACCGAGTTTCATATTATTACATGCAAGCGTGTTTGATTTATGGACCAAGTTTCGGACCCCGTTCCAGGGGGCGCTGTCTCAGCCCCCTGCCACGCCCGGGTACCATCTTCAGCCCGGCTCTGATGGCTGTGGGATCTGACCTGTGTGCAAAGTTTCAAGAGTTTTTGAGCATGTTAAGGGCCCCAAAAGTGCCCGAATAGTCGTATAAATAATAATAATAATAATAAATATAGCATGCGGAGCAGCGATTCAAGGGCCCAAGCCGGTGGCACCCGCAATCCCGAGTGCCTTAGTTACCTAAAGGCACCGGGAATGGCGGTACCGCAGGCTTTAGCCTCAGTTGCGCTATGCTCGCAGGCTATTATTTACTGTATATATATATATATATATATATATATATATATGAAAGCCGGTGGCACCGCCACCTTGGTGCCTTTAGGGTTATTCTGCACGACGTGCAAAAGCGTAACCCCTGCTTTGGAATACATACTAGTATGTATTCCACAATTGGAATACATACTAACATACTAGTCAGAACTGAATAGTTGATATCTGAATGACAGATCACCATAGAAGTCAACGGAAAAAATGTGACTAGTAACAAAAGAATAGTTACTAGTCACCATTGAAATAAGTACTAGTGTCTAATGAATAAGTACTAGTATCTATTTAATAGGTACTAGTATCTAATGAATAAGTACTAGTAACTAATTAATAAGCATTGGTATGTAATGAATAAGGACTAGCATCTAATGAATAAGTACTAGTATCTAATAAATAAGGACTAGTGTCTAATGAACAAGTACTAAGTATCTTTAAAAAGGTACTAGTACCTAAAGAATAAACACTAGTATCTAAAGAAAAGGCACTAGTATCTAAAGAATAAGCACTAGTAGCTAATGAATAAGTACTAGTACTTAATGGAATAGATACTAGTATCTAAAAAATAAGTACTAGTAGCATGAAAATAGAGACTAGTAGGTTAAAATGATTAAATGTTAAAACGGCTTGCCATACTCTATCTGTCGTTTCGACTAGTCACAATTACGTTACAGATATCTTAAATGATAATACAAACTATCCAAAATGTAATTACGACTAGAAAGACGTTGTTGATATCTACAATGTTAATTACGAATAGTCAAACTTAGCTTTTAAATGTTAAAAGGGCTTGCCATACAGAAGTGTAGGCTCAGAGAGACACTCAACATTTTCAAACCAAAATATCTGACTTTCTGTGGGTCCTAGCTCATGAGTGTAAATTAGAAAGTTGTCCGGCTTGAGGAGAATATATGAATATATGAAACGATGAGATCAACATGTGTACTGAGTTTCATATTATTACATGCAAGCGTGTTTGATTTATGGACCAAGTTTTTGGACCCCGTTCCAGGGGCGCTGTCTAGCCCCCTTGCCACACCCGGGTACCATCTTCAGCCCGGCTCTGATGGCTGTGGGATCTGACCTGTGTGCAAAGTTTCAAGAGTTTTCAAACCCATTAAGGGCCCCAAAAGCCGCTAAGAGACTCAAAATCATCAAAAAAAGGAATGTTAAAGTTTGATGCGTTGCTATGGCAACATTATCTTAGATATTGAATAATGCTTTCACAGCTCTTCATCTGGCGTGTGTTTACATTATACAGATGAAGTTTGAAGCAAATCGGGTAAAAGTAAGAGTGTGATTTCAAAGCATTTTGAAAGTGAAACACTTTCTGCTGCCAGTTGGTGGCGCTATATATTTGGCTGTGTTTACACTTGGCATTAATATGCGACCTGTATCCGGATGTTGTCCACATACACATTGAAAAGACAAGTGTAAACGCGCTTCTGATCGGAATGTTATCCGATCGGCGTGTCCAGGTTCGGAGGTAGTCGAGGACGCTTTGTGATCGGATCTCAGTGTAATGTAAACGCAATCCAGCCATCGTGTCTGCATTCACAGGTGGACGTAATTTAAATCCCACCCAGTCTCCCGCGTGGCTGTGAGAAAAATAATGGCCAGACGCAGTTTAGACAAGAAATAAAAACTTATTTGAATCTTACAATAAACGTTTATCTTTAAAACAGTTAATTTAGGCTTACATGATACTATGTGTGTCATTTTTCATTTTAATTGTGCAACATTATCTGAACGAGGCGATCGCCTGTACATTCACAGTCAGTCATGAGATCTTAAATAAGAGCTGCATGCTGCTTTGCCAGAGGAATAATCGCAATCTGATTTTTTAAATGTTGAATGTTTTTATTGAATGTCTTTGCATGTTAACCAATCTCCCATTTCTGTCAATATAGTCATTGCACGCTATAACCTTAAAACCAGATGATCGATGATATGACTTGTTTTATGATCAACCCAGTTATTTTTGTATGATCAACTTCGTTAACATTTTTTTTATCTAATTACTGGAGATTGCAAAGCGAATTAGTGAAAGCAACTGGGACATTTTTTTATTTGCATCATTTTTACTCTTAATCTGGTGTCGTGCAACATATCTAATTTAAATATTATGCAGGAAACAGAAATCCGCTCTTCTATCCAGATACAGAGGCTACTTAATGTGACCAAATGTAAACTCACCATGTCCTGATTGGCTAATGATCCGATCTGCTTGATCAGATCACGGTGATCGCATGTTAATGCCAAGTGTAAACGCAGCCTTTGACTGACAATAGTCACATCCATGTGATCGGCCTCTTACAACGAACACACTGCTGAAGTTTCATCAAGATCAGTTAATGTATGCAGAAGTTTTAACACACTACCTTTTTGATTTATTTACTTACTTTTTTGATTTATGGACCAAGTTGATTTAATTAATACACTAATTATATAAAACTATTGTCAATGCACTACAATTAAACAGGTTATATGCCTTTACTTATAAAAAAATAAAAATAAAAACTTATTTAAAAAATACCAGGCTTAAGAAATGTATTTACTTTAGCAGGCCAGACACACAGTGAAATGATTAAGCCCCCTCCCCCTACACACACACACACACACACACACACACACACACACACACACACACACACACACACACACAGACTGTGTGTCAAGAGACTCAAAGGCAAAGACAGGCCTAGGCTCAGAAAGAGCATGATCATATTCAAACTACAATATCTGACTTTCTGTGGGTTTGAGCTTATTATTGTTAATTAGAAAGTTGTTTGGCTTGAATAGAACAATATACACGGCAAGTTTTGTAACTGTCAGTAAAACTAACCAAGTTATAACACACTTTATGTGTCCTTTTTTAGTCAAAAAAATCCGCCACGGCCAAACCGTTCAGAGATATCACAAATCCGTCCGGAATTTAGCATCCTCAATGTCTTGACTTCATGCACACCGAGTTTGGTGGTGATTGGTAACAGCATGGGTTGTAATTTGATGTTTTTCTAGGACATTTATCTAAAAAAAAAAAACATAATTCCCGACTTCCGTTTGAACTGTCGTAAAACTTAGAGCACGAAAGTTGTTTGGCCTGATGTGATCTATGAGTGTACCGAGTTTCATATTAATCCATGCACGTGTGTTTGATTTATGGACAAATGTTCGAATCCCTAAAAGAATGCATCCTAAAAGAATGGTAAAGTTTGATGCGTCGCCACGGCAACAGTTTCAAAGATATCAAGAATCCATTCATAGGTCTTCATCTGCCGTGTATTTACATTATACAGATGAAGTTTGAAGCAAATCGGGTAAAAATAAGAGGGTGATTTCAAAGCATTTTGAAAGTGACACACTTCCTGCTGCCAGTTGGTGGCGCTATAACTTTGACTCACAATAGTCACATCCATGTGATCGTCCTCTTACAGCGAACGCACTGCTGAAGTTTCATCCAGATCAGTTAATGTATGCTGAAGTTATGACACACTTCCTGTTTCACGTTTCTCGCCATAGTTTCGTTTCCTCGCCACGGCCAAACCGTTCGAGATATCAAAAATCCCCACACAAACTTTCATCCTCAATGTCTTGACTTCACGCTGACCGAGTTTCGTCGAATTTGGATCAGAGCTCTAGGAGGAGTATTTAAAAGTTCATTGCGTGTGTTTTACAAAAAAACCTCAATAGCCGACTTCCTGTTGGGCTGGGGTAAAAAGTAAGAACACGAGGTATAGATGAAATTCTGCTATCGACATGTGTACCGAGTTTCATATTATTACATGCAAGTGTGTTTGAGTTATGGACCAGGTGTTCGGACCCCATTCCAGGGGGCGCTGACGAGCCGCCTGCCACGCCCGGGTACCAGCTTCAGCCCGGCTCTGATGGCCGCGGGTTCTGACCCGTGTGCAAAGTTTCAAGAGTTTTCGAGCATGTTAAGGGCCCCAAAAGTGCCCGAATAGTCGCTAGAAAAAAAAAGAAGAAAAAATAAATAAATAATTGGGAAGGAAAACAATAGGGCTCTGCGCCCTTTCAGGCTTTGGGCCCTGAGTGATAAATAATCCTAAGGAAAACAATAGGGCCTTCGCCCTTTCAGGCTTGGGCCCTAATAAAATGAAAAATTGGAAGGAAAACAATAGGGCTCTGCGCCCTTCAGGCTTCGGCCCTAAAAATATATGATCATAATCTATGACAAAAAATGCTATTATAAACTAGATTAGTGGATAATACACATTGCTCTTTATATTGTTCTAAAATACATTAATGAAAAACAAGATACCAAAAATCAAAAAGATAAATTATTTCAGATATAGTCATGGCTATTATAAAATTGAGACAGGTTTTAAATGTATAGCATGCCAATGTTTTAATAAGGTAGCAACATATCATCAATCAGAAAGAACAAGAAAGGTAATTAATAATCTGTCATTGACGTCACTGCATTATGATATGAAAGGCTCAGTACAGTGCGGCACAAAGTGCTTATGCGCATCCTGAGCGGAGAATGATGCGCTTGAAGCCACGTGGAGTTACAGCGCGCAGCGGTGTCCAGTCCGCATTGAAAGGTTCAAAGCACAAAGGAAATACATATTGATGGACAGTGGATTATACATTGTCTATCTATGCAATAGTTTATTGAGCCTTTTCTTTTAACAGTTTTAAATTTCAGTTACTGTGCGTGTGAAGAACAATTATAGAGCTCTGACTCTACTCTAGTGTTGTGATCACCCGGTAGAAAGTAACACGATTAAGTTACAGCAATAAAGTCCAGAAAGATAGAGTTTCTTTATTCAAAACCATAGACCTTTATCTACAGATCAAGTATAATAGTATTAACATTGAATCATCTTGAAGATAGTTTCATCATTGACTAACCGAACACGACGGGCTGTTTGTGTGCCTTTTGTGGGGCTTAACAATAACATAGAATAGTATACGCACAATGCAGGATTTGAATCAGCCTTGTCTGATCGATACCCGATCCGGCAAAATTGGCAATATCTGAGCCGATACTGATCCTGAGTATCGGATATCGGATCGGCGTAACCCTAACTACTAAAATGTAAACACAAGTAGATGTAGACCTGGATGTACACCTGACCTTTCAGAAGGCTGCTCACGCATACTTTGTGATTGATTTGTGCCCTTGATGCGCACTTTTGCCGAGCCCTCACTGATGCAAGCTCTTCAGCACACTTCTTTTCGACAGTCAAAGCGGGAGTTACGTTTGTGCACAATAACCCTAAAGGCACCAGGGTGGCGGTGCCACCGGCTATATATATATATATGTGTATATAGCTGCAGAGCAGCGAATGAAGGGCCAAAGCGGCGGTACCGCCACCCCAGTGCCTTTAGGTAACTAAAGGCACCAGGGTTGCGGTGCCACCGGGCTTGGGCCCGGCAATCGACTGCTCGCAGCTATATCCTGATGATATATTTTTTTTCTAGTGACTATTCGGGCACTTTTGGGGCCCTTAACATGCTCGAAAACTCTTGAAACTTTGCACACGGGTCAGAACCCGCGGCCATCAGAGCCGGGCTGAAGCTGGTACCCGGGCGTGGCAGGGCGGCTCGTCAGCGCCCCCTGGAACGGGGTCCGAACACTTGGTCCATAACTCAAACACACTTGCATGTAATAATATGAAACTCGGTACACATGTCGATAGCATCATTTCATCTATACCTCACGTTCTTACTTTTTACCCCAGCCCAACAGGAAGTCGGCTATTGAGGTTTGTTTGTAAAACACACGCAATGAACTTTTAAATACTCCTCCTAGAGCTCTGATCCAAATTCGACGAAACTCGGTCAGCGTGAAGTCAAGACATTGAGGATGAAAGTTTGCGTGGGGATTTTTGATATCTCGAACGGTTTGGCCGTGGCGAGGAAACGAAACTATGGCGAGAAACGTGAAACAGGAAGTGTGTCATAACTTCAGCATACATTAACTGATCTGGATGAAACTTCAGCAGTGCGTTCGCTGTAAGAGGACGATCACATGGATGTGACTATTGTGAGTCAAAGTTATAGCGCCACCAACTGGCAGCAGGAAGTGTGTCACTTTCAAAATGCTTTGAAATCACCCTCTTATTTTTACCCGATTTGCTTCAAACTTCATCTGTATAATGTAAATACACGGCAGATGAAGACCTATGAATGGATTCTTGATATCTTTGAAACTGTTGCCGTGGCGACGCATCAAACTTTACCATTCTTTTAGGATGCATTCTTTTAGGGATTCGAACATTTGTCCATAAATCAAACACACGTGCATGGATTAATATGAAACTCTGTACACTCATAGATCACATCAGGCCAAACAACTTTCGTGCTCTAAGTTTTACGACAGTTCAAACGGAAGTCGGGAATTATGTTTTTTTTTTTAAAATAAATGTCCTAGAAAAACATCAAATTACAACCCATGCTGTTACCAATCACCACCAAACTCGGTGTGCATGAAGTCAAGACATTGAGGATGCTAAATTCCGGACGGATTTGTGATATCTCGAACGGTTTGGCCGTGGCGGATTTTTTTGACTAAAAAAGGACACATAAAGTGTGTTATAACTTGGTTAGTTTTACTGACAGTTACAAAACTTGCCGTGTATATTGTTCTATTCAAGCCAAACAACTTTCTAATTAACAATAATAAGCTCAAACCCACAGAAAGTCAGATATTGTAGTTTGAATATGATCATGCTCTTTCTGAGCCTAGGCCTGTCTTTGCCTGTCAGTGTGTGTGTGTGTGTGTGTGATTTTGAGTCTCTTGACACACAGTCTGTGTGTGTGTGTGTGTGTGTGTGTAGGGGGAGGGGGCTTAATCATTTCACTGTGTGTCTGGCCTGCTAAAGTAAATACATTTCTTAAGCCTGGTATTTTTTAAATAAGTTTTTATTTTTATTTTTTTATAAGTAAAGGCATATAACCTGTTTAATTGTAGTGCATTGACAATAGTTTTATATAATTAGTGTATTAATTAAATTAACTTGGTCCATAAATCAAAAAAGTAAGTAAATAAATCAAAAAGGAAGTGTGTTAAAACTTCTGCATACATTAACTGATCTTGATGAAACTTCAGCAGTGTGTTCGTTGTAAGAGGCCGATCACATGGATGTGACTATTGTGAGTCAAATATATAGCGCCACCAACTGGCAGCAGAAAGTGTTTCACTTTCAAAATGCTTTGAAATCACACTCTTACTTTTACCCGATTTGCTTCAAACTTCATCTGTATAATGTAAACACACGCCAGATGAAGAGCTGTGAAAGCATTATTCAATATCTAAGATAATGTTGCCATAGCAACGCATCAAACTTTAACATTCCTTTTTTTTTGATGATTTTGAGTCTCTTCACGGCTTTTGGGGCCCTTAATGGGTTTGAAAACTCTTGAAACTTTGCACACAGGTCAGATCCCACAGCCATCAGAGCCGGGCTGAAGATGGTACCCGGGTGTGGCAAGGGGGCTGAGACAGCGCCCCCTGGAACGGGGTCCAAAAACTTGGTCCATAAATCAAACACGCTTGCATGTAATAATATGAAACTCAGTACACATGTTGATCTCATCGTTTCATATATTCATATATTCTCCTCAAGCCGGACAACTTTCTAATTTACACTCATGAGCTAGGACCCACAGAAAGTCAGATATTTTGGTTTGAAAATGTTGAGTGTCTCTCTGAGCCTACACTTCTGTATGGCAAGCCCTTTTAACATTTAAAAGCTAAGTTTGACTATTCGTAATTAACATTGTAGATATCAACAACGTCTTTCTAGTCGTAATTACATTTTGGATAGTTTGTATTATCATTAGGGGTGTAAACGATACACAAAACTGACGGTTCGGTTTTCCCACGGTTTTGACGTCTCGGTTCGGTTCGATTCGGTTCGGTTTAGAAAGCTAAAATGCCTTTTTTTTAAACAGTGGTTTAATGAAAAAAAAGGTCTTTGTCTTTAAATTAATTCAGTTACAATTAAACATTTCACAAGGATTAAAAAAATCTGCTAATGCTGTGAACTATATTGAAGGCTGCACATTACTATAGCATTAAATGTTGTAGCCTAGACTTTTAACCTAAATTCAGATGCCATTTATTTTTTAGATATAATAATCAACACACAACACATTGTATGAAAACATGTAAACTGAACATAAGACAGTTTTTACATTAACTTGTGTTTTTACTCTAATAATTTACACAGTTGTCATTTTCATGAAAGATATTTTAAATATAAAATTAAATAATCAAGATATCATTAACAGGTTAAGTAAAATATAATATACAGGCTAACATAGTGCATTTATTTAGTGCAAAGGTTCATTTATAGGAAGTTGTGGACACTGAATCACTTGCCTGCTGAGGTAAATATAATGCTAGTGACAACAAGCTAAAGCTTTGCTGTTTTATTGACGTCTTTCCGGTGCTGAAACACTGATTGAGCGATTACACGAGTTATGATGCCTTTCAGTAAGTATACTGTATCTTTCAACATACCTTCAGGTGTCTTTTCTGTAACTGAGGAAGAGATGATCGCGTTTACTCGCGCGCCGCGCTGCCGCTTGAAATGAGGAGCCTAGTAAGCGATCTGTCACGTCACATCAAAGAGCGCCAAAACGCCATTTATTGTTTGAATTTCGTGATCAAATAGACAGAATCTGAAAGATTACACCTTGCTTATTATCGAAAGTAACAAAACACGGAGCTTGTTATTTGGTGTTAATGGTGGTTAGGCTACAAAACTGAATTCATTGTGTACTGTTTACATAAGACACGAGGTCCATTGAGCCGGGCTGGGCGGGGCCGGGGTAGCAGGGGGCGGGGCGGGGCGTGTTCGGTACGCAATGACAGTATCGCGATTCGAATCGTGAGTTCATATGGCGTTTTTCGGTTCAGACTTAGAAAGATCGTTACACCCCTAATTATCATTTAAGATATCTGTAACGTAATTGTGACTAGTTCGAAACGAACAGATAGAGTATGGCAAGCCGTTTTAACATTTAATCATTTCAACCTACTAGTCTCTATTTTCATGCTACTAGTACTTATTTTTTAGATACTAGTATCTATTCCATTAAGTACTAGTACTTATTCATTAGCTACTAGTGCTTATTCTTTAGATACTAGTGCCTTTTCTTTAGATACTAGTGTTTATTCTTTTAGGTACTAGTACCTTTTTAAAGATACTAGTACTTATTCATTAGAGACACTAGTCCTTATTTATTAGATACTAGTACTTATTCATTAGATGCTAGTCCTTATTCATTACATACCAATGCTTATTAATTAGTTACTAGTACTTATTCATTAGATGCTAGTACCTATTAAATAGATAATAGTACTTATTCATTAGACACTAGTACTTATTTCAATGGTGACTAGTAACTATTCTTTTGTTACTAGTCACATTTTTTCCATTGACTTCTATGGTGACTCTGTCATTCAGATATCAACTATTCAGTTCTGACTAGTATGTTAGTATGTATTCCAATTGTGGAATACATACTGAGTATGTGATTCCAAAAACAGGGGTTACGGTTTTGCACGTCTGTGCAGAATAACCCTAAAGGCACCAAGGTGGCGGGTGCCCACCGGCTTTATATATATATATATAAATATAGCTGCGAGCAGCGATGGAGGGCCAAAGCCGACGGTACCGCCATCCCGGTGCCTTTAGGCACCGGGGTTTGCGGTGCCACCGGCTTGGGCCCGCAATCGCTGCTCGCAGCTATTATTATATATATATATATATATTATATTTTATTTTATAAAGTAAAGGCAGTATAAGTTAATTGTAGTACATTGACAATAGTTTTATATAATTAGTGTATTAATTAAATTAACTTGGTCCATAAATCAAACACACTTGCATGTAATAATCTGAAACTCGGTACACATAGATTTTCATCGGTTCATATATACTTCACACTCTTACTTTTTACCCCAGCCCAACAGGAAGTCGGCTATTTAGGGTTGTTTGTAAAAAAACATGCAATGTAATAATTAAGTACTTCTCTAGAGAATACAAAGAATTATGTAAAAAAGGACACATAAAGTGTGTTATAACTTTGCTCATTTTAACTACAGTTACAAAACTAGCCACATATTTTAGTTTGAATGGATTTATTTCCCCTGCAACTTCTCTCTCTCTCTCTCTCTCTCTCTCTCTCTCTCTCTCTCTCTCTCTCTCTCTCTCTCTCTCTCTCTCTCTCTCTCTCTCTCTCTCTGTATTTGTGGGTGTGTGTGTCTGTGTGGGAAGGGGAGGGGAGGGAGGGGCTGTTGTCTGTTTGTCTGTCTGTGTGTGTGTGTGTGTGTGTGTGTGTGTGTGTGTGTGTGTGTGTGTGTGTAGCTGGCTGCGAGTTTTCCTACAAGTCCTTGTCTCTAAGTCCTTGTCTTTTTGCATAACAATTTTGTATTTTTTTTAAATGACAAAATAGGCATATAACCCCCATCTTTTAAATGTATAGTTTGCTTTAAATAAAAGTAAGATTGTATTTGTAATTGAAGCTGAATGAATTTAAAATTCATGTGCTATATTTCAATATATTTGTTTTCCTTAAAATTTTAAAACACTAACCTCATTCTCATCTGAATTACAAATATTTGTTTCTGTATAAAATAATACTCGGACTAAAAGCACATTTGTGTGTGTGTGTGTGTGTGTGTGTATATATATATATATATATATATATATATATATATATATATATATATATATGTATATATAAAGTAGCAGTTTTTTTTAGATAAAGTAGAATTTCTATAACTCTATGTGTTAACCTAATAAATCACTCTTGTGTGTGTTAAACACAATCTACTTAATACAGACAACTTCATTATAAAGATAAATAACAAATCCAAAAAATATATGATTATAATCTATGACAAAAAAGCCATTACAAACTATATTAGTAGAAAATACACATTGCTCTTTGTATTGTTGTAAAATACATTCATGAAAAACAAGATAACAAAAATCAAAAAGATAAATTATTTTAGATATAGCCATGGCTGCTATAAAATTGAGACAACATGTTTTAAATGTATAGCAGAGATGTTAAATGAGGCAGCAACATACAAACTTTCTAGAACAACATGGACCTGAATTGCTGGTTTTTACGGAGGACAGTGAAGAGGAAGAGGTTGCAAATCAAACAGCTCATTCTCAGACTACACAGCAAACAGCTTAAGTTTTTAGTGCTTTGTTTGAGGTTTTTAGTGCTCCGTCCTATCTATTATCAACATATAATAGATAGAACAGAACAAGAAAGGCAATTGAATAATCTGTCATTGCGTCATTGCATTATGATATGAAAGGCTCAGTACAGTGTGGCACAAAGCGCTTATGCGTATCCCAAGTGAGAAAATGATGCGCTTAAAGCCACATGGAGTTACAGCGCATCGAGATTCCGCTTTCCCAGCTAGACAGGGAAACATCTCTAGAACACTGGCTAACATTGCCTATTTGGTTAATGTTTTAAAGAGACTGTTCAAAGAATGTTTTAAGGATGTTTTCTCATTTAAAATAATTTTTCTATAAGGTTAAATGTAAACTAAGATATAACGTTTTAACTGTAATATTTTGAGGATGTTTTGGGAAAATTGTTGAGATAAAAGATTATACAATGTTCCATAATAACAAAGGAGGAACATTATCAAATCAATGTTCGCAAAATGCTGAAGCAAAAGCAAGCAAATGCATTATTGAAGACACCTGATGATAACAAGCAGAATCACTGAAGGAGAAAATCACAAATTGTAAGCCACCATTATGGCGATCAGTGTTTGCTTTAGTTGGGCTCTTGACCCTTATACTTTCACTTTATATTTTGTTTGTCTGCTGTTATTGATTTATAACAGTAAAATGAACAAAGAAAAGTGTGATATGATAGTCTTGGTTATGTTTTGACATAATCATGCTGTGATCTGAAAAGTGAAACTTATTCAGATGATTTGGTTTAACTTTATAGCAACAGTTTAGTGGTTCTATAGCATATCTGTATTTTCCTTATAATCCAAAATATTTCATAAAAATTATTCTGATCAAATCACTTTCATGTTTATTTAGAAACACAGACATCAATAATCAGCCTGTGCATCTCAACCATGGTGACAGTAATAATCCTTGTTGCCACCAATCAAAACTCATTAATGGCTCCATCATGTATTGCAATATGAATAAATTATATATCTGAAT
This sequence comes from Hybognathus amarus, assembly GCA_030378365.1. Classification (NCBI taxonomy): domain Eukaryota; kingdom Metazoa; phylum Chordata; class Actinopteri; order Cypriniformes; family Leuciscidae; genus Hybognathus; species Hybognathus amarus. Next base: position 16,416 of record JAQIUQ010001185.1, on the reverse strand, counting down.
TGTCTATGTAATGTTCTTTTCCTAATTTAATATTCTGCTAGTCACCATAGTTGAGAAGCATTGACTGAATCTTAAGTTCTGTGTGTGCCTAAAAGTAAGATGTAAATAAAACTTTTAAGAAATCCATTGTATTATATCTAAAATTACTAGACAGTTCTGCAGAATCACGAGTTATGCTTTAACCAAGAAATAAACCAGAAACATAAATTTCAAATGATAAATATCATAATATAACTAACACCTTTAGATCACTTTTTTTCTTTGTTCATCTGGCAGTTCTAACTCAGATAGAGCAGTCAATCGAAATATAAGCTAATAATATAATGTCAAGAGCCAAACTTAAAGACAAACACTGATTTCCATGGCGGTGGCTACAATTTTTACATTTCTTTCAGTGATTCTGCCTTAGTGTATTTCAATAATGCTAAATCATCACTCAATTAATTACTTAATTATCTCATTAACTTTATGGCTGGAGTTTTTGCTGTGTTCCTTTTCTTAGGAGAACATTCTGGAACCAAAATAAAACTACCCGCTGAAACAGTTATGAGAACTTTGTGGTATGTTCCCAGAACATTTTTAGAACAAAACATTTCTAGCTGGGATGTGGCATTGCTCTAGGAGAGGTGTAAAGTCAAGCACTGTGTCCCAATGTGAAGGCTGCATCCATCGAAGGCTGGGCTTGCCGAAGGATGCAGCCTATTCGGCCTTCGAAGGACGCATCATGTTGCCTTCGTGGGATTTCCTAATCCGCAACCAGGTGTACCCTATTTCTGCTCCTGGCGCCAAGCAACGGGAGTTAGAGTAGGGCTGCACTCCACCCTGATCATTCATTTAATAAAACTAAGTAAACAACATATGGAGATAGAATTAGCTATTTCAGTTAGTTGTTTTATATTTATGGACATTTTATGTTTTATATTTTCCTGTCTTTAAATGAGGGGCAATATATCATAAAATCTCATAAAAAAAATTATTTAGAGTCATGTATTTTCGAGCTCAAGAGTTGGCCGAGCTGGATAGATGCGTTGCACTCAAGGCTGCGTCCTGAATAGCCAGATTACACTCTAAACTGTTCAAATATTGGGTGTTAACCTACGTAAATATTGTAATGAAATAGCCGAAAAAATAATAATAATGATAAAACATAGGCACATAGCATATATTCGAATGTCAATAACTACCTTGATGCGAATTTTGTAGGGTTTTCTTTTATTGTCTACAGAAATGGACCATGGTCAATATATTTATACAGGCTGTCAATCCTATTTTGAATATTTTAAACCAGCTGGATATAAAAAGTTGAGTGCGAACGTCGTTACTCCCGCTTCGTCGTTGTCAGCTGTCAGTCACAGTTGCTAGGCGGACAAGCAACAATCCTCCGCAGGCTAAGACCTGGTCCGAGGCGCTTCAGGTGCGCACTTTGATATGGGACGCAGTTGTAGTTAGCAACAATTTGTTAATATTGTGACAATGGACTAACATTTTGTTACTTTAATTTTTAAAATAACCAGTGGGAGAATGTAAGGAACTTCATACTGCGAACATGTACAAATGTGAAGTAGGCTAGCCTACTTTTTCCCTCACAGGACAACAACACTACACATTTTACATTAAACGACACAAAAGTATATTATAGTTTAAATGTATCAACCTTGCAAACACTCAGAGATGCTTACAAAAATAAACAAATATCCAGAGCCATGAATTCTCTTTTGTGTACACATTTAAAGTTGCACAAAATGAATATGAATAATAAAGAAATACAATGTACAACAAGACCACAGTTTATGATTTTTGGACAAACCGATCAGAAGTTATAAGCAAAAATAGCCATTTTTCATATCTCCGGACCAGTAGGTGGCGCTGCGCCGAAACGCAGCACGTATGCCTCAGGTCATGCTTGTGATGACATGTACCAAGTTTGGTCTGAATACGATTAAGCGTTACGAGAGATACAGCCTTACGTATCTGTTTCGCAAAGCGCTGCGTGAAATTTGTTTGTGCGTTTATCGAAAACGATTCGCGAATCAACTTGAATTCCATAACTTTTTGTCAGCACTGCCTGGAGATGATCTGGTGCAATTTTGGTGCAAATCGGACAAACCGCCTAGGACGAGTTCGCAAAAGTAGGTTTTTTGGAAAATTCAAAATGGCGGGAAAATTTGCATAACGGAAAATGACGTTCATAGGGTGCGAATCGAATTAGGCATGAGCTCAGGAACAAGAGGAAAAAAGAATTTTGTTGATAGGCCTTACGGTTCAAAAGTTATTAGCATAATAAAAGTGAAACTTTGGACAGGTGGTGGCGCTAGAGGGAATGAGTTCAGAGACACCAAAATTGGTGTATTTAATGTTGGGACTGTCCTCTATCAGAATGTCAAACCAAAACAACTTTCCCGCAAACCGGTCTATGGGCTGCCATCAGACGCCAGTCGGAAGAAGAATAATAATAATAGAATATAGCTGCAAGCAGCCATTACCGGGGCCAAGAGCAAGAAGCAGCAACAGATGCCATCATGTGTGGAAGTGGCAGACCAACTGCAGCAATGAGCAATTAAAGACATTTTAAGAGAACTTTGGATAAATGGCTAAAAAATCATATATACAGTAACTTTTAAGAGAATTTAATGATTTATCACTTTCGACAAATAGGTGGCGCACTTACGAAATTGATGTGATGTGGTCAGAGTGAGGTGACAATGACACATACAAAGTTTGATGTCAAAATGTCCAGGCATTGCAGAGATAAAGACTGAATAGTCCTTTTGGCATCCTACCTCAAATTTGCTGCTGCACTACACGAAAACGGTTTTGTCTCTGGACACAGAAATCCATAACTTTTAGTCGGCACTGTCTGGAAAAATGATACGATTTGATTTTGGTGAAAATCGGACAAACGTCTCAGGAGGAGTTAGAAAAAGTAGCTTTTGAATGAAAATCAAGATGGTGGACAGGAAGTTCGGCCAAATAGAAAAACTTGGTATCTATGTTTTCGGCTTGACCCAAGGAATCTATTAAGACAAGTGGCATTTCAATAGGCAGATTTATTTAAAAGTTATTAGCCTTTTTGGAATTTTTATATAACTTTTGACCACTAGGTGGCGCTGTTTCGAAACTTCTCAGGCTCCTTCAGGGCATCAGTACTGATGACCCATACAGAGTGTCGCAACAATTCATTAATGCGTTAAAAAAATACAGCATTTTAGCACGTAATTCAAAATGGCCGACAGTCAAAATGGCCGATCTGGGAAAATTGGACATCCGTCGACTCATCATGACGCCCTGAATCTCACGAGACCACTTTTATGATTTTTGGACAAACCGTTCAGAAGTTATGAGCAAAAATAGCCATTTTTCATATCTCCGGACCACTAGGTGGCGCTGCGCCAAAACGCAGCATGTAGCCTCAGGTCATGCTTGTGATGACATGTACCAAGTTTGGTCTGAATATGATTAAGCTGTTACGAGAATACAGCCTTACGTCTGTTTTCGCAAGCGCTACGTAAAATTTGTTTGTGCGGTTATCTGAAAACGATTTCGACGAATCAACTTGAATTCCATAACTTTTTGTCAGCACTGCCTGGAGATCATCTGGTGCGATTTTGGTGCAAATTGGACAAACCGCCTGAGGACGAGTTTCGCAAAAGTAGGTTTTGAATGAAAATCAAGATGGTGGACAGCAAGTTCGGCCAAATAAGAAAAACTTGGTATCTATGTTTTCGGCTTGACCCAAGGAATCTATTAAGACAAGTGGCATTTCAATAGGCAGATTTATTCAAAAGTTATTAGCCTTTTTGGAATTTTTTATATAACTTTTGACCACTAGGTGGCGCTGTTTCGAAACTTCTCTGGCTCCTTCAGGGCATCGTACTGATGACCCATACCGAGTTTCGTAACAATTCGTTTATGCGTTCAAAAATTACAGCATTTTAGCACATAATTCAAAATGGCCGACAGCCAAAATGGCCGATCTGGGAAAATTGGAGCGTCAGTCGACTCGAGCATGACGCTCTGAATCTAACAAGACCACATTTATGATTTTTGGACAAACCAATCAGAAGTTATAAGCAAAAATAGCCATTTTTCATATCTCCGGACCAGTAGGTGGAGCTGCGCCGAAACGCAGCACATAGCCTCAGGTCATGCTTGTGATGACACGTACCAAGTTTGGTCTGAATACGATTCCACCGTTTACGAGAGTACAGCCTTACGTCTGTTTTCGCAAGCGCTACGTGAAATTTGTTTGTGCGTTATCTGAAAACGATTCGACGAATCAACTTGAATTCCATAACTTTTTGTCAGCACTGCCTGGAGATGATCTGGTGCGATTTTGGTGCAAATTGGACAAACCGCCTAGGGCGAGTTCGCAAAAGTAGGTTTTTTGGAAAATTCAAAATGGCGGAAAAATTTGCATGACGGAAAATGACATCATAGGGTGCAATGGAATAGGCATGAGCTCAGGAACAAGAGGAAAAAGAATTTTGTTGATAGGCCTTAGGTTCAAAAAGTTATTAGCATAATAAAAGTGAAACTTTGGACAGTTGGTGGCGCTAGAGGGAATGAGTTAGAGACACCAAAATTGGTGTATTTAATGTTGGGACTGTCCTCTATCAGAGTGTCAAACCAAATTTCATTTCCCGCAAACCGGTACTCAGGGCTGCCAGTCAGACGCCCAGTCGGAAGAAGAATAATAATAATAAATATAGCTGCAAGCAGCCATTACCGGGGCCAAGCGCAAGAAGCAGCAACAGATGCCATCATGTGTGGAAGTGGCAGACCAACTGCAGCAATGAGCAATTAAAGACATTTTAAGAGAACTTTGGATAAATGGCTAAAAAATCATATATACAGTAACTTTTAAGAGAATTTAATGATTTATCACTTTCGACAAATAGGTGGCGCACTTACAGAAATTGATGTGATGTGGTCAGAGTGAGGTGACAATGACACATACAAAGTTTGATGTCAAAATGTCCAGGCATTGCAGAGATAAAGACTGAATAGTCCTTTTGGCATCCTACCTCAAATTTGCTGCTGCACTACACGAAAACGGTTTTGTCTCTGGACACCGAAATCCATAACTTTTAGTCGGCACTGTCTGGAAGATGATACGATTTGATTTTGGTGAAAATGGACAAACGGTCTCAGGAGGAGTTCGAAAAAGTAGCTTTTGAATGAAAATCAAGATGGTGGACAGGAAGTTCGGCCAAATAAGAAAAACTTGGTATCTATGTTTTCGGCTTGAGCCCAAGGAATCTATTAAGACAAGTGGCATTTCAATAGGCAGATTTATTTAAAAGTTATTAGCCTTTTTGGAATTTTTTATATAACTTTTGACCACTAGGTGGCAACTGTTTCAGAAACTTCTCAGGCTCCTTCAGGGCATCGATACTGATGACCCATACAGATGTCGACAACAATTCATTAATGCGTTAAAAAAATACAGCATTTTAGCACGTAATTCAAAATGGCCGACAGTCAAAATGGCCGATCTGGGAAAATTGGACATACGTCGACTCGATCATGACGCCCTGAATCTCACGAGACCACTTTTATGATTTTTGGACAAACCGTTCAGAAGTTATGAGCAAAAATAGCCATTTTTCATATCTCCGGACCACTAGGTGGCGCTGCGCCGAAACGCAGCATGTAGCCTCAGGTCATGCTTGTGATGACATGTACCAAGTTTGGTCTGAATACGATTAAGCGTTGCGAGAATTCAGCCTTACGTCTGTTTTCGCAAGCGCTACGTAAAATTTGTTTGTGCGTTTATCGAAAACGATTTGACAAATCAACTTGAATTCCATAACTTTTTGTCAGCACTGCCTGGAGATCATCTGGTGCGATTTTGGTGCAAATGGACAAACCGCCTGGGCGAGTTCGCAAAAGTAGGTTTTGAATGAAAATCAAGATGGTGGACAGCAAGTTCGGCCAAATAAGAGAAAACTTGGTATCTATGTTTTCGGCTTGACCCAAGGAATCTATTAAGACAAGTGGCATTTCAATAGGCAGATTTATTCAAAAGTTATTAGCCTTTTTGGAATTTTTATATAACTTTTGACCACTAGGTGGCGCTGTTTCGAAACTTCTCTGGCTCCTTCAGGGCATCATACTTAATGACCCATACCGAGTTTCGTAACAATTCGTTTATGCGTTCAAAAATTACAGCATTTTAGCACATAATTCAAAATGGCCAACAGCCAAAATGGCCGATCTGGGAAAATTGGACGTCAGTCGACTCGGCATGACGCTCTGAATCTAACAAGACCACATTTATGATTTTTGGACAAACCAATCAGAAGTTATAAGCAAAAATAGCCATTTTTCATATCTCCGGACCAGTAGGTGGCGCTGCGCCGAAACGCAGCACATAGCCTCAGGTCATGCTTGTGATGAACACGTACCAAGTTTGGTCTGAATACGATTAGCCGTTACGGAGATACAGCCTTGCGTCTGTTTTCGGCAAGCGCTACGTAAAATTTGTTTGTGCGTTTACTCAAAAACGATTCGCATAAATCAACTTGAATTCCATAACTTTTTGTCAGCACTGCCTGGAGATGATCTGGTGCGATTTTGGTGCAAATTGGACAAACCGCCCTAGGGCGAGTTCGCAAAAGTAGGTTTTTTGGAAAATTCAAAATGGCGGAAAAATTTGCATGACGGAAAATGACATCATAGGGTGCAATAGAATCGGCATGAGCTCAGGAACAAGAGGAAAAAAGAATTTTGTTGATAGGCCTTACAACTTCAAAAAGTTATTAGCATAATAAAAGTGAAACTTTGGACAGTTGGTGGCGCTAGAGGGAATGAGTTAGAGACACCAAAATTGGTGTATTTAATGTTGGGACTGTCCTCTATCAGAGTGTCAAACCAAATTTCATTTCCCGCAAACCGGTCTAGGGGCTGCCATAGACGCCCAGTCGGAAGAAGAATGAATAATAAATATAGCTGCAAGCAGCCATTACCGGGGCCAAGCGCAAGAAGCAGCAACAGATGCCATCATGTGTGGAAGTGGCAGACCAACTGCAGCAATGAGCAATTAAAGACATTTTAAGAGAACTTTGGATAAATGGCTAAAAAATCATATATACAGTAACTTTTAAGAGAATTTAATGATTTATCACTTTCGACAAATAGGTGGCGCACTTCCGAAATTGATGTGATGTGGTCAGAGTGAGGTGACAATGACACATACAAAGTTTGATGTCAAAATGTCCAGGCATTGCAGAGATAAAGACTGAATAGTCCTTTTGGCATCCTACCTCAAATTTGCTGCTGCACTACACGAAAACGGTTTTGTCTCTGAACAGAAATCCATAACTTTTAGTCGGCACTGTCTGGAGATGATACGATTTGATTTTGGTGAAAATCGGACAAACGGTCTAGGAGGAGTTCGAAAAAGTAGCTTTTGAATGAAAATCAAGATGGTGGACAGGAAGTTCGGCCAAATGAGAAAAACTTGGTATCTATGTTTTCGGCTTAACCCAAGGAATCTATTAAGACAAGTGGCATTTCAATAGGCAGATTTATTCAAAAGTTATTAGCCTTTTTGGAATTTTTTATATAACTTTTGACCACTAGGTGGCGCTGTTTCGAAACTTCTCAGGCTCCTTCAGGGCATCGATACTGATGACCCATACCGAGTGTCGCAACAATTCATTAATGCGTTAAAAAAATACAGCATTTTAGCACGTAATTCAAAATGGCCAACAGTCAAAATGGCCGATCTGGGAAAATTGGACATACGTCGACTCGTCATGACGCCTGAATCTCACGAGACCACTTTTATGATTTTTGGACAAACCGTTCAGAAGTTATGAGCAAAAATAGCCATTTTTCATATCTACGGACCACTAGGTGGCGCTGCGCCAAAACGCAGCATGTAGCCTCAGGTCATGCTTGTGATGACATGTACCAAGTTTGGTACTGAATATGATTAAGCGTTGCGGAATACAGCCTTACGTCTGTTTTCGCAAGCGCTACGTAAAATTTGTTGTGCCATTTTATCAAAAACGATTTCACGAATCAACTTGAATTCCATAACTTTTTGTCAGCACTGCCTGGAGATCATCTGGTGCCATTTTGGTGCAGAGTGGACAAACCGCCTAGGACGAGTTTCGCAAAAGTCAGTTTTGAATGAAAATCAGAGATGATGGACAGGAAGTTCGACCAAATAAGAAAAACTTGGTATCTATGTTTTCGGCTTGACCCAAGGAATCTATTAAGACAAGTGGCATTTCAATAGGCAGATTTATTCAAAAGTTATTAGCCTTTTTGGAATTTTTTATATAACTTTTGACCACTAGGTGGCACTGTTTCGAAACTTCTCAGGCTCCTTCAGGGCATCGATACTGATGACCCATACCGAGTTTCGATAACAATTCGTTTATGCGTTCAAAAATTACAGCATTTTAGCACATAATTCAAAATGGCCGACAGCCAAAATGGCCAATCTGGGAAAATTGGACATCAGTCGACTCGAGCATGACGCTCTGAATCTAACAAGACCACATTTATGATTTTTGGACAAACCAATCAGAAGTTATAAGCAAAAATAGCCATTTTTCATATCTCCGGACCAGTAGGTGGCGCTGCGCCGAAACGCAGCACATAGCCTCAGGTCATGCTTGTGATGACACGTACCAAGTTTGGTCTGAATTCGATTCAGCGTTACGAGATACAGCCTTACGTCTGTTTCGCAAGCGCTACGTAAAATTTGTTTGTGAGTTTTATCGAAAACGATTCGACAAATCAACTTGAATTCCATAACTTTTTGTCAGCACTGCCTGGAGATGATCTGGTGCGATTTTGGTGCAAATTGGACAAACCGCCTAGGACGAGTTCGCAAAAGTAGGTTTTTTGGAAAATTCAAAATGGCGGAAAAATTTGCATGACGGAAAATGACGTCATAGGGTGCAATGGAATCGGCATGAGCTCAGGAACAAGAGGAAAAAAGAATTTTGTTGATAGGCCTTACGGTTCAAAAGTTATTAGCATAATAAAAGTGAAACTTTGGACAGTTGGTGGCGCTAGAGGGAATGAGTTAGAGACACCAAAATTGGTGTATTTAATGTTGGGACTGTCCTCTATCAGAGTGTCAAACCAAATTTCATTTCCCGCAAACCGGTCGTAGGGGCTGCCATTAGACGCCCAAGTCGGAAGAAGAATAATAATAATAATAATAATAATAATCAATAATAAGAACCAAACAGATACAATAGGTGCCTCCGCACCTTGGATGCTTGTGGCCCCTAATGGTGACGATTGTAATGCCAATAAGAAGAACCAAACAGATACAATAGGTGCCTCTCGCACCTTCCGATACTTGGCCCCTAATAATAATATATAAGCTGCAAGCAGCCATTACCGGGGCCAAGCGCAAGAAGCGGCAACAGATGCCAACATGTGTGGAAGTGGCAGACCAACTGCAGCAATGAGCAATTAAAGACATTTTAAGAGAACTTTGGATAAATGGCTAAAAAATCATATATACAGTAACTTTTAAGAGAATTTAATGATTTATCACTTTCGACAAATAGGTGGCGCACTTACGAAATTGATGTGATGTGGTCAGAGTGAGGTGACAATGACACATACAAAGTTTGATGTCAAAATGTCCAGGCATTGCAGAGATAAAGACTGAATAGTCCTTTTGGCATCCTACCTCAAATTTGCTGCTGCACTACACGAAAACGGTTTTGTCTCTGAACAGAAATCCATAACTTTTCAGTCGGCACTGTCTAGGAGATGATACGATTTGATTTTGGTGAAAAGTGGACAAGACAGTCTAGGAGGAGTTAGAAAAAGTAGCTTTTGAATGAAAATCAAGATGGTGGACAGGAAGTTCGGCCAAATGAGAAAACTTGGTATCTATGTTTTCGGCTTAACCCAAGGAATCTATTAAGACAAGTGGCATTTCAATAGGCAGATTTATTCAAAAGTTATTAGCCTTTTTGGAATTTTTTATATAACTTTTGACCACTAGGTGGCAGCTGTTTCAGAAACTTCTCAGGCTCCTTCAGGGCATCGATACTAGATGACCCATACCAAGTGTCGCAACAATTCATTAATGCGTTAAAAAAATACAGCATTTTAGCACGTAATTCAAAATGGCAAACAGTCAAAATGGCCGATCTGGGAAAATTGGACATACGTCGACTCATCATGACGCCCTGAATCTCACGAGACCACTTTTATGATTTTTGGACAAACCGTTCAGAAGTTATGAGCAAAAATAGCCATTTTTCATATCTCCGGACCACTAGGTGGCGCTGCGCCGAAACGCAGCATGTAGCCTCAGGTCATGCTTGTGATGACATGTACCAAGTTTGGTCTGAATACGATTAAGCGTTGCGGAGATACAGCCTTACGTCTGTTTTCGCAAGCGCTACGTAAAATTTGTTTGTGCGTTTATCGAAAACGATTTCGACGAATCAACTTGAATTCCAAAACTTTTTGTCAGCACTGCCTGGAGATCATCTGGTGCGATTTTGGTGCAAAGTGGACAAACCGCCTAGGACGAGTTCGCAAAAGTAGGTTTTGAATGAAAATCAAGATGGTGGACAGCAAGTTTGGCCAAATAGAGAAAAACTTGGTATCTATGTTTTCGACTTGACCCAAGGAATCTATTAAGACAAGTGGCATTTCAATAGGCAGATTTATTCAAAAGTTATTAGCCTTTTTGGAATTTTTTATATAACTTTTGACCACTAGGTGGCGCTGTTTCGAAACTTCTCAGGCTCCTTCAGGGCATCATACTAATGAGCCCATACCAAGTTTCGTAACAATTCGTTTATGCGTTCAAAAATTACAGCATTTTAGAACATAATTGCAAAATGGCCGACAGCCAAAATGGCCGATCTGGGAAAATTGGACATCAGTCGACTCGACATGACGCTTCTGAATCTAACAAGACCACATTTATGATTTTTGGACAAACCAATCAGAAGTTATAAGCAAAAATAGCCATTTTTCATATCTCCGGACCAGTAGGTGGCAGCTGCGCCGAAACGCAGCACATAGCCTCAGGTCATGCTTGTGATGACACGTACCAAGTTTGGTCTGAATACGATTAAGCGTTACGGAGATACAGCCTTACGTCTGTTTCGCAAGCGCTACGTAAAATTTGTTTGTGCGTTTATCGAAAACGATTCGATGAATCAACTTGAATTCCATAACTTTTTGTCAGCACTGCCTGGAGATGATCTGGTGCGATTTTGGTGCAAATTGGACAAACCGCCTAGGGCGAGTTCGCAAAAGTAGGTTTTTTGGAAAATTCAAAATGGCGGAAAAATTTGCATGACGGAAAATGACGTCATAGGGTGCAATGGAATCGGCATGAGCTCAGGAACAAGAGGAAAAAAGAACTTTGTTGATAGGCCTTACGGTTCAAAAGTTATTAGCATAATAAAAGTGAAACTTTGGACAGTTGGTGGCGCTAGAGGGAATGAGTTAGAGACACCAAAATTGGTGTATTTAATGTTGGGACTGTCCTCTATCAGAATGTCAAACCAAATTTCATTTCCCGCAAACCGGTCTAGGGGCTGCCATAGACGCCCAGTCGGAAGAAGAATAATAATAAATAAATATAGCTGCAAGCAGCCATTACCGGGGCCAAGCGCAAGAAGCGGCAACAGATGCCAACATGTGTGGAAGTGGCAGACCAACTGCAGCAATGAGCAATTAAAGACATTTTAAGAGAACTTTGGATAAATGGCTAAAAAATCATATATACAGTAACTTTTAAGAGAATTTAATGATTTATCACTTTCGACAAATAGGTGGCGCACTTACGAAATTGATGTGATGTGGTCAGAGTGAGGTGACAATGACACATACAAAGTTTGATGTCAAAATGTCCAGGCATTGCAGAGATAAAGACTGAATAGTCCTTTTGGCATCCTACCTCAAATTTGCTGCTGCACTACACGAAAACGGTTTTGTCTCTGGACACGAAATCCATAACTTTTAGTCGGCACTGTCTGGAGATGAATACGATTTGATTTTGGTGAAAATTGGACAAACAGTCTAGGAGGAGTTAGAAAAAGTAGCTTTTGAATGAAAATCAAGATGGTGGACAGGAAGTTCGGCCAAATGAGAAAAACTTGGTATCTATGTTTTCGGCTTAACCCAAGGAATCTATTAAGACAAGTGGCATTTCAATAGGCAGATTTATTCAAAAGTTATTAGCCTTTTTGGAATTTTTTATATAACTTTTGACCACTAGGTGGCACTGTTTCGAAACTTCTCAGGCTCCTTCAGGGCATCGATACTGATGACCCATACCAGAGTGTCGCAACAATTCATTAATGCGTTAAAAAAATACAGCATTTTAGCACGTAATTCAAAATGGCCAGACAGTCAAAATGGCCGATCTGGGAAAATTGGACATACGTCGACTCATCATGACGCCCTGAATCTCACGAGACCACTTTTATGATTTTTGGACAAACCGTTCAGAAGTTATGAGCAAAAATAGCCATTTTTCATATCTCCGGACCACTAGGTGGCGCTGCGCCAAAACGCAGCATGTAGCCTCAGGTCATGCTTGTGATGACATGTACCAAGTTTGGTCTGAATATCGATTCAGCGTTACGGAGATACAGCCTTAGTCTGTTTTCGCAAGCGCTACGTAAAATTTGTTTGTGCGTTTATCAAAAGCGATTTGACGAATCAACTTGAATTCCATAACTTTTTGTCAGCACTGCCTGGAGATCATCTGGTGCGATTTTGGTGCAAATTGGACAAACCGCCTGGGACGAGTTCGCAAAAGTAGGTTTTGAATGAAAATCAAGATGGTGGACAGCAAGTTCGGCCAAATAGAGAAAAACTTGGTATCTATGTTTTCGGCTTGACCCAAGGAATCTATTAAGACAAGTGGCATTTCAATAGGCAGATTTATTCAAAAGTTATTAGCCTTTTTGGAATTTTTTATATAACTTTTGACCACTAGGTGGCGCTGTTTCGAAACTTCTCAGGCTCCTTCAGGCATCGTACTGATGACCCATACCAAGTTTCGTAACAATTCGTTTATGCGTTCAAAAATTACAGCATTTTAGCACATAATTCAAAATGGCCGACAGCCAAAATGGCCGAATCTGGGAAAATTGGACATCAGTCGACTCGAGCATGACGCTCTGAATCTAACAAGACCACATTTATGATTTTTGGACAAACCAATCAGAAGTTATAAGCAAAAATAGCCATTTTTCATATCTCCGGACCAGTAGGTGGCGCTGCGCCGAAACGCAGCACATAGCCTCAGGTCATGCTTGTGATGACACGTACCAAGTTTGGTCTGAATACGATTAAGCGTTACAGAGATACAGCCTTCGTCTGTTTTCGCAAGCGCTACGTAAAATTTGTTTGTGCGTTTATCGAAAACGATTTCGCATGAATCAACTTGAATTCCATAACTTTTTGTCAGCACTGCCTGGAGATGATCTGGTGCGATTTTGGTGCAAATTGGACAAACCGCCTAGGGCGAGTTCGCAAAAGTAGGTTTTTTGGAAAATTCAAAATGGCGGAAAAATTTGCATGACGGAAAATGACGTCATAGGGTGCAATCGGAATCGGCATGAGCTCAGGAACAAGAGGAAAAAAGAATTTTGTTGATAGGCCTTACGGTTCAAAAGTTATTAGCATAATAAAAGTGAAACTTTGGACAGTTGGTGGCGCTAGAGGGAATGAGTTAGAGACACCAAAATTGGTGTATTTAATGTTGGGACTGTCCTCTATCAGAGTGTCAAACCAAATTTCATTTCCCGCAAACCGGTCTAGGGGCTGCCATAGAGCGCCCAGTCGGAAGAAGAGAATAATAATAATAATAATAATAATAATAATAATAATAAGAACCGGAACAGATACAATAGGTGCCTCCGCACCTTCGATGCTTGGCCCCTAATAATAATAATAATAATAATAAGAACCGGAACAGATACAATAGGTGCCTCCGCACCTTCGGTGCTTGGCCCCTATAATATAGCTGCAAGCAGCCATTACCGGGGCCAAGCGCAAGAAGCAGCAACAGATGCCATCATGTGTGGAAGTGGCAGACCAACTGCAGCAATGAGCAATTAAAGACATTTTAAGAGAACTTTGGATAAATGGCTAAAAAATCATATATACAGTAACTTTTAAGAGAATTTAATGATTTATCACTTTCGACAAATAGGTGGCGCACTTACGAAATTGATGTGATGTGGTCAGAGTGAGGTGACAATGACACATACAAAGTTTGATGTCAAAATGTCCAGGCATTGCAGAGATAAAGACTGAATAGTCCTTTTGGCATCCTACCTCAAATTTGCTGCTGCACTACACGAAAACGGTTTTGTCTCTGGACACGAAATCCATAACTTTTAGTCGGCACTGTCTGGAGATGATTACGATTTGATTTTGGTGAAAATCGGACAAACGATTCTAGGAGGAGTTAGAAAAAGTAGCTTTTGAATGAAAATCAAGATGGTGGACAGGAAGTTCGGCCAAATGAGAAAAACTTGGTATCTATGTTTTCGGCTTGACCCAAGGAATCTATTAAGACAAGTGGCATTTCAATAGGCAGATTTATTCAAAAGTTATTAGCCTTTTTGGAATTTTTTATATAACTTTTGACCACTAGGTGGCACTATTTAGAAACTTCTCAGGCTCCTTCAGGGCATCGATACTGATGACCCATACAAGTGTCGCAACAATTCATTAATGCGTTAAAAAAATACAGCATTTTAACACAGTAATTGCAAAATGGCAAACAGTCAAAATGGCCGATCTGGGAAAATTGGACATACGTCCGAACTGATCATGACGACCCTGAATCTCACGAGACCACTTTTATGATTTTTGGACAAACCGTTCAGAAGTTATGAGCAAAAATAGCCATTTTTCATATCTCCGGACCACTAGGTGGCGCTGCGCCGAAACGCAGCATGTAGCCTCAGGTCATGCTTGTGATGACATGTACCAAGTTTGGTCTGAATATGATTAAGCGTTACGGAGATTCAGCCTTACGTCTGTTTTCGCAAGCGCTACGTAAAATTTGTTTGTGCGTTTATCGAAAACGATTTGACGAATCAACTTGAATTCCATAACTTTTTGTCAGCACTGCCTGGAGATCATCTGGTGCGATTTTGGTGCAAATTGGACAAACCGCCTGGGCGAGTTCGCAAAAGTAGGTTTTGAATGAAAATCAAGATGGTGGACAGCAAGTTCGGCCAAATAGAGAAAAACTTGGTATCTATGTTTTCGACTTGACCCAAGGAATCTATTAAGACAAGTGGCATTTCAATAGGCAGATTTATTCAAAAGTTATTAGCCTTTTTGGAATTTTTATATAACTTTTGACCACTAGGTGGCACTGTTTCGAAACTTCTCAGGCTCCTTCAGGGCATCGTACTGATGACCCATACCGAGTTTCATAACAATTCGTTTATGCGTTCAAAAATTACAGCATTTTAGCACATAATTCAAAATAGCAGACAGCCAAAATGGCCGATCTGGGAAAATTGGACGTAAGTCGACTGAGCATGACGCTCTGAATCTAACAAGACCACATTTATGATTTTTGGACAAACCAATCAGAAGTTATCAGCAAAAATCAGCCATTTTTCATATCTACGGACCAGTAGGTGGCGCTGCACGAAACGCAGCACATAGCCTCAGGTCATGCTTATGATGGACACGTACCAAGTTTGGTCTGAATACGATTCACCGTTACAGAGATACAGCCTTACGTCTGTCTTCGCAAGCGCTACAGTGAAATTTGTTTGTGCGTTTATCGAAAACGATTCGCAGAATCAACTTGAATTCCATAACTTTTTGTCAGCACTGCCTGGAGATGATCTGGTGCGAATTTTGGTGCAAATGGACAAACCGCCTGGGACGAGTTCGGCAAAAGTAGGTTTTTTGGAAAATTCAAAATGGCGGAAAAATTTGCATGACGGAAAATGACATTCAGTAGGTGCAATCGAATCGGCATGAGCTCAGGAACAAGAGGAAAAAGAATTTTGTTGATAGGCCTTACGGTTCAAAAGTTATTAGCATAATAAAAGTGAAACTTTGGACAGTTGGTGGCGCTCTAGAGGGAATGAGTTAGAGACACCAAAATTGGTGTATTTAATGTTGGGACTGTCCTCTATCAGAATGTCAAACCAAATTTCATTCCCGCAAACCAGTTCTAGGGGCTGCCAGTAGACGCCAGTGGAAGAAGAATAATAATAATAATAATAATATAGCTGCAAGCAGCCATTACCGGGGCCGAGGCAAGAGGCAGCAACAGATGCACGGCATGTGTGAAGTGGCAGACCAACTGCAGCAATGAGCAATTAAAGACATTTTAAGAGAACTTTGGATAAATGGCTAAAAAATCACTATATTGCAGTAACGTTTACGAGACTTTAATCGTTTATCACTTTCGAC
>JAQIUQ010001184.1:0-27274 GCA_030378365.1 Hybognathus amarus | reverse complement strand
CAGAGAAATAAGGCAGGCAGAATTTTCTTGGTAATCTAGAAAGTTTACATTTAGACCCCTCGTTTTCCAAGACAGCGCCTCCTATCATTGTATCGGATAAGTGAAGAACATGTGAAGAACTTAAGCCAGAATGCGAGTAGGCTATCTTCAATTTTATGGAAAAAACGGAATTTGCAAAAATTAAAATGGAAAAAACGGAATTTGGGAAAAAATAAAATGGAATTTGGGAAACAATAAAACGGATTTTATAGGGCCCTATTAATGCAATTGAAGACAAAAAGTAAAGTCATGAACACAATTTTTCTTCCATTTTTCTTAACAGCAAGATGATGTTTAGCTGATCATTAAATAAAGTACAGAATTGTTTATTATTGGTGTTTTGTCTATTCTGATTTGTTTTGCTTCGCATTCAAAATATAAAAAAATGATTTTGTAATGTTAGCATGGTAATGTTAATTAGACCATTATAGGTTGAACTGAAAGAAAAATTGGAAGTTGAATAAAAAATATATATAAAAAAACATTGTAGCAATATAATAGCCTATCACATACTATTTTTCTGAAGATAGTTTAATCTGCAATTGTATCCCTTTCTATCAGTAACAATTAGTTTTGTGTTTTTTTTGCACATGCATTAAGCAGGGAACGCAAATATTTATTGGATAATTTATTTGGAGACTGCAATATTGCATCCTATTGTTTTTAATTGCATTTGCATAATCGTGCGCTGTACTCTGTGTGCGGGTGTTATTCGATCTTTTGAACAGCAGGAGGCGCTGTGTTCGAAAAACGAGGGGTCTGAGAATGCGGGACTCTCGGTGGGGACTGTAGATGCAGGCTCCGAGTCTGCAGCTTCATAATATTGTCTATATTTGATAAGTCATTCTGTAATAGAAGATGAATATATGTATTCATATACTGTATAGCTGCTAAGTTAGCACCTTTCACAGACATGTAACATTAGCTAACGTTAGTCACAAAGCACTTAACATTAGTGTTTTATTATTCACGTCTCCACGACGACATACATTCGCATACACAGATATCATTTATAAATACAAAGTAGTCCGTTAGTATCCATAACTGACATAATCCACAGCAAAACTTCTGCGAATAGATACCTTTTTGATTTGCCTCGGGCATTGACTTCGGTTTGTTTTACCCTTTGTGGCTGGTTGCTATGCAGGTCACATGATTAGTGACGTAAGGCTGACCAAGACAATACTAGGGTGTTCATTTTCATGTCTCAACATGTTTTATTATGACATATTAAAAAAAAATAATGAATGAAATAATGATAGAAATAATCTCTTCTGTTTTAGAAAAATAAATATATAAATAATAAATAACTAAAAGAAATGCCTCCAAAATGTAACAAAAAAATAGCTCTCACAAACTTACAAAAACAAACTAACAAAAATCTATTTATATCTTTCATTTTCATCCTCTTTATCCTGTTTTTCTTCCTCATCCACCTTGTTTGCCCATCTATATTTTCCTGTAGAACCGATCTTTTCTAGGATTTTTTTTAATTTATTTATTTTGAAAACCAGGACATTTTAATCACTTAAAAACAGCCAGGACAGGACGTGAAAACAGGATATGTAACGCAAAGTTGAGATGTTGCCCAGAGATAAAAACATAGCACTAGTTGTCGGATGAACAGATGCACGAGAGATGAGAGTTGTCTAATTTCCTCCGTCTAATAAAACCAACTCAAACTTTACACTCGTCCTCATACATGGGGATCGAGCGAGAAAAATACAAACAAACATCCAACTCTGGTCACAATAGAAAAATAAAATAAAAGAAAAGAATATAGAGTCGGCAGAGCGGTTATCTCCTCTCCTCACTTGTCAAAGTCTAACTTAACTGAAACTACTCACACAATGTGCAGTTCTCATCTCAACTCAGATTCCTATAAAGCACAAAGTTACACATGTCCCGGGAAAACAGGACTGTTGGTCACCCTATGATACTTTTATTACAGAAATATTAATATAAATATTATCATAGCTCTTTGTGCTCCGAGACCAGCAGCTATCTTCTTTGCCGTATGTGTGTCGGCAAGATCCGTTTTGTGTTTGAGCGCCCCTAAGTTATGCTTTACTGTAACTTCAGAAGTACTAGACACGTGAGCAAAACCAATGCAAAGCCAATTCTTGCTTGGTTCGGATAGTTTTTGACGTGCGCGTCAACCAAAAAAAAAAAAACCGAACCTCGAGACGTTTTTTTTTAAAATGACACTTTCACGCGTGCTCGTCTTTCCGTTGGTGTGAACACTCACATTGGCGCCCATTGTTCAGTCATCGAGGCGTTAAACGTCGACGAATATCGAGTCTCGAAATTCGCCTTGGTGTGAACAGGCCTTAACTGCTGATTGGTTGTAGCGAGAAAACGTGCTACGGTTGGTCAAGCTCAATGTGGCCATTATCTGATTGGCTTGAGGAAACGGTGGGTGGAGTCCACTTATTTGTTGATTTGTCTGCATGTCGACGCTAGAAGTGTTTCAAAATCCACAAATGCGTGAGGGATTTACAAATGCACATACATAGTTTTATTTGCAAATCTCATTTTATTTATTTGTGAGTTTTATATTTTTTGTGAAACTCTACATTTATTTGTTGATCTTAATCTATTTATTTGTGAATTTGATATATTTTTGTCTATCTCTTTACATTTATTTGTGGATCATGATCTATTTATTTTGAATAATGGAACAATCCTACCCCCATAGTTTCAGCCCTATTTAACAGTGTAATGTAAACGATAAATCACGTTTGAAAATTCTGCTAGCTAATGTATACAGGCCACCAGGGCACCATTAAAGGTGCCCTAGAATGTGAAATTGAATTTATGTTGGCATAGTTAAATAACAAGAGTTCAGTATATGGACATGACACACAGTGAGTCTCAAACACCATTGTGTTCTCCTTCTTACTTAAATCTCGTTTTTGAAAAAACACCTGTGAAAAACAGGCGAATCTCCACATAATACCGACAGTTACGCAACAGTCGGGATCATTAATATGTATGACCCCTAACATTTGCATATGCCAGCCCACGTTCAATGACGGATGAGACGGAGCTGCGCAGCCAAAGCATGGGAGTTGATCAGTATTCGGATGTACACATCAACACAAAAGTATTTTTTAGTTCCTTCATCCGAGCCTCAGAAGAAACAATGTGTTAATTTATTTTCTCTGGATAGTTCCACTTCCAAACATTTCACCGACGACTGTTTCCTCAACTTCGGCCAAGAGCTGGCCTCGGATCGAGCTAAATGTGTGACTAAAATATCAACTTCACATCGTTTCTTTCAGTAGGATGAAAAAAAAGTACTAAATTACAGAACGCGATCAAAGAACAATGTTTCCACACAGCGCGAGTTTACTTGGACACTTGCCAAACTCGTTATGAATTCAATACGCACGTTACTCTGCGCAACGAAGCTCTTAACAGGGCTCCAAACTGCGACTAAAATGGTCGCATTTGCGACCAAATATATTTATTTGCGAGTGAAATTTCTGTCAAGGTCGCCATTGGCGACAATAAAAATGTACTCCCCTTGATTGTAACATTTGCATCCTACGTGCATATTTTATAACCAGTAACCTATCACTTCATTTGTTTTGTTAACGTCATGAAATGAGATGCTTTGTGTGAACGTCACTGAGTGAAAGCGCCAAAATATGAACGGGTAAAGCAAATGTCACCTTTCCGCGCCAGAAAAAAATGTCAAAGCGAAAAATATCTGACTTCTTCAAACCATCCTCATCTCTGTCAATCGCCAGCACGGATGACACACCTGCTAACAAAAAAGCAGGGTCCAGCAGCTATGCCAGCATGAGCGCGCTTGAGAATGCCAGCGACACAGACACAGGGATTCATCTTTCCGCATCAGTCAATGAACAACGTGCCGCTGCCGAAAGACATTTCAAAACGTCCTGGATTCAGGAGTTTTCTTGGCTGAGGTATGATCACGAGACACAAAAAATGTTTTGTGACTTTTGTTCGAGAGCGGGGAAAACGGAGTTCATTGCAGGAACTAACCATTTCAAAAAAGAGACTGTGAGAAAACACGGGGACAGTAACAAGCATAAAAATGCACGTGATCACATAATCGCAAAGAATGCTCCACAAACTACACGTTAGCACGTGCAGTTTCTCGTGCATGCGATCTGCGGGACGAAAGGGAATGGAAGGAATTAAAAATGAAATTTAAACACCGCGCATATGATCGCACGGGAAGAGCTGCCGTTCAACAAATTTAGTTCACAGATATTATTAATGAGAAAAAACGGACTTGATGTGAGCAAAACCAAGCGTGCCGCACAAGCCCCCAAAAGTGAAGCCAAAACGTCTTGATCGCCCCCCTGTGACCGGTCCCAGTATAGGTCATAAACCCCGCCTCCCCATGTTATTCAATGGGACGCGAGACCAACTAAACAATTAAATTACACTTCACATATCCTTTTTCCAAAGATAGTTTGTGTCATTTACTGTAGTTTCTATCACGTTGATGTAATTTCAAGTGTTCGTTTTTAAAATAAGTTTGTTTTTTTGTTAGTTATGTGATGATAAAAACGGTGCTCTGACGTCATGATTGAGAGCTGTGATTGACAGGTTCTCTGAGCGAGGTAGTCACTGAAGCACCAGCGGACTTTTTTCATAATGTTGACTATGTGGCTAGTAGTTGTATTTACCTTATTTTAACGAGGTTCTGCAATCAGCAGACATCATTGGAGAAGAACGAAGCAGCCAGAGGCCACTTAATGAAAGTGCGGGGCGTGTGCTTTGCGTTTGATTCAGCGCGAATGAGGACGCGGCCTTGATTTCACGGCTTTACTTCCTGCTCACGACTGCGCATGACTGGTCCCGAAACACGCAAGTGCGCAGACTCAGGTCCCAGGATGTCAGCGTCATATCGAGACACTGGCGGCTTCAGTTCTCTCTGATAGAAAAGAGCGAAGGGGCGTCGTCCATCTTTTTTTACAGTCTATGGAGCAAAACGTATGACAACGACACATCTTGTGCTGAGTTTGTAGGATGCATTGCAGATGAGCTTAAAGAACAAGCACTGACAGACGCACAGACAGCTAATTACATCTCCATTATCACTGACTGTGGCACTGACGTTTCTGGGAAAGACAACGTTATTGCATACTGCAGGCACATTTCTGCAGGTGTGGCAGTGAACAGGTTTGTTGGCTTAACTGAACTTGAACACTGCCATGCACATGGAGTATTGGATAAAATAAAATGCTTGTTTAGTGATTCTGAACAAACTGATCGTGACTGGTGGCAGAAGAAGATTACTGCATTTGGAGCAGATGGGGCTGCTGTTAACATGGGTGCTCGAGGAGGAGTAGGTGCTCTCTTAAGAGAAGAATTAGGACAGCACATTCTTTCCTTTCATTGTATGCCACACAGACTGGAATTAGCCATGCTGGATGTTCAGAAGTCTGTTCCAATGATTCAAAATGTCTATGACTTGTTACAGCTAATATGGAAAACCTACCATTTTAGCCCCAAAAGCAAGCGTGAGTTGAAAGCCATTGGCATGGAGTTAGGCTGTGCCATACGAACACCTTCTGCTGTGAAGACCCAGCGCTGGCTGCCTCACATTTACAGAGCCCTTTCTGTTTTTCTTGCATCTGATCAGACTACTGGCCAGGGCCAATATACAGCTGTGCACTTACATATGCAACACCTTGCTGTCTCATCCAAAAACACTGAAATAACAGGAAGAGCAAAACACATCTCACAACAAATGGAAAAGTTGCCTTTGTTTTGTCACTTTCTCCATGACCAGTTTGAAGAAATCTCAAAGTTGAGTCTTGTGCTTCAGAAGAACTCGCTTATTCTACCTCAGGCTAAAGCAGCTATTGATTCCTGTGTTGGTACAATCAAGGGAATGAAGGACAAACCAGTGAGAAATGGAAAGTTGGAGGAATTTCTCAGTCACACAAACTTAAATTCAGCTTCTCAGCATGAAAATGTGGTGCAGCAGGACAAAGCCCAAAGAGAAAAACAGACCAGAAGGCAGAAAAAAGCAGCCTCATCTGACTACGTGGGCATTTCCTTTCAAAACATACAGCTGAAAGGCAGTGATCTCCAAGGTTTCAGTGAAGAACTAAACCACATCATTGATGAAACTGTAGACATTACAGTTAAGGAGCTTGAAAGGAGGTTTGAAATAATGAGAGACAACACACAGCACAAAAACATACAAGGGACAGATATCATTCAACGCTTCTCAATCTTTTGCCATGATTCTTGGCCAAACGACATCTACACTTTTGGGGTAAATGAAATTGACACACTGCTGAAATGGTATCAAGACATCTTGCTGAAAAATGGATGTGACATCACTGCTGTACAGGCAGAATGGAGATTGCTGAAAACCCTTGTTAAAGGACAATTTTCAGATAAATCCTATTGCAGCTTGTGGGAAGTCCTACTAACAAAAGAGCCCTACTGCACAGATTTCCGGAATGTTTTGCATCTAGTTGAGATCATGCTTGTCCTACCAATTTCGGCTGCTCAGTGTGAACGTGGCTTTTCAGCTCAAAACAGGATTAAATCTAAAGTTCGCAATTCACTCCATGTGTCAACCTTGGAAGATTTGATCAGAATCAGCACTGAAGGCCCATCACTTGAACAGTTTGATCCTGAACCATGTGTGAAACGCTGGCTTTCTGCAAAAGAAGAGAAGACGGCCAAACTACACTAAGTGGCCAAGTGATATGGACATTATCATGGTCAGTGGCAGTGACACTGGCCCAGATTCTGCGTAAAAAAATTAATTTGACTGTATATAGTTCATAAGTCGGAAGTGACATTCAGTTCGCAAATAAGCTTCAGTTTCTAAATAAGCTTCAGTTCCCAGAACATTGATGAAAAGATGAAAATGCTGAAACTGTAAGAAGAACAACAGGGTGAATAAAAGTAAGTGCATTGTTATGTGGCTCTTAAAAAAATGATTTGGCGCCTGTTTTTTCCCCTATAGGAGCCAATGGCTCCTTAAGAGATTTTTTTGTTTGGAGCCCTGTCTTAATGTATTTACATTATCGTGTCTGCATTAGTGAAAGCAGAGAAGGCAGAAAATGCGTTGCAATGCGTTGCTTCATCCTCGCGATTCGACAGACTCCTCTGCTTGTTCAATGCTCATCACAGCAACATTTTATGTGATGGAATAGATCTAAATACTTCAAAAACTTAACGATTCGTTAATCTCGATAGCTGTAATAGTAAAAACGTATAACAGCTGTAGTAAAATTATTCGAGAGAGCTTCACATGTAATACATAGCTATTTCATATGAAAGCATGTCAGCCAATCAGAGCAGATGCCGGTTACACACAGCAGACACGCCCCTTCAAACAAAGCGTTCAAAGCAGAGGCTAAAATCAGGCTAGGAAAAATGCCTTTTATTTCTAAATTATGACTACTTTTTACCTAAAAAACATACTAACATTTAGTGTTGTCATCGATACCAAAATTATTGTTTCGATACCGATACCAAGTCAAGTATTGCGATTTCGATACTTTTCCTGAAAAGGAAAGTATTTCTTACAAGGCGTTTCACATGCACCTCCTTTGCATAGGTCTGTGCTCTTTAATGCTGTAATAACCTAATATAAATAAATCACTGACATGCACATGCGCTGGTTATAATCATATAGCCAATAGATAATTTTGCTGATGTTTTGTATCCTTTAATTTAGCAGCTTGCAAATTATTTATGCTATCTATGAAAGTTGGGGGGAAAGTTGTACACCTAATACAAAAATAAATGAAACATATACTGTTAACTAGCAGATAATTCATTTAGTTTGCTATTAAATAAGAGATCTAGTGCTAAAAACAGTTGTTGGTTTTTTTTTTAAATCAAACAGCGCTCTTTTTTGCTGCTATCAGTTGCATGGTTCAGTGTCTTTTGCGGCTCGTGCAGTCGCGCACCGTCTTCACACGGACACGCGCTTCAAACTATCGCTGTTGCAGAGACTATTGTGTACAGGCCGCTGGATTGTGTTGCTAATAACTTACAATGAATAACAGACCGGCCCTCGCGGCCTCGAAACACTACTGGCCCACTGGGAAAAGATCCGACTCTCTGGATTGCCACTCCGCTACTGACAGGCGGCCACAGAATCACGTGTGCTCGCGCATGCAGCCGCGCTGCAGCTTCTTTGCTGCGTGCGTGAGGAGAAACACAGACATTCATAGGGAGAGACTGGAAGCGTGCGTGGCACACACCAACATGAAATACGTCTCTTACAAATCTGGAACGCGGTCATTCATAAAAGTATCGATACTAATAAATTTAGGTATCGTGAGGTTTTTAATTTCCGAGTATCGCGATACTTTTGCAGTATCGGATGCACAGTGCAACACTACTAACATTATAATGGCAACCCAGGAAACATTATAAAATAATTTAAAAAAACATTCTAGGTTACCTTTAAGATTTTATCAAAGAATTTGCCGAAATTTTATGAGAATTGAATAAGCATTGGCTGCAGATAAAGTACTAATAGTTGGTGATTTTAATATACATGTAGATAATGAAAAAGATGCATTGGGATTGGCATTTAAAGACATTGTGAACTCTATTGGAGTTAGACAACACGTCAGGACCTACTCATTGTCGTAATCATACTCTAGATCTAATCACATGGAATAGATGTTGATGCTGTTGAAATTCTGCAGCAGAGCGATGACATCTCAGATCATTATCTAGTCTCATGTAAATTACATTTAGCCAAGGCTGCAAAGCCGACTCTGTGTTACAAATATGTAAAAAAAATGCCTTAAAAAGCATTAAGTGATGCATAAAACCCCTTTAACGGTAATTTCCCCAAGTATAATTTAAGGTTTGGAAATCGTAACCTTAAGAGTAACACTGACAAAAATAAAGACGAAATGGCTGAATGTATGGAACCAGCAGAAGATCATTATGTGCCAAGAAGAATTTTAGGGATAGGGAGAACCCTTTGGACCCTTTTTGTGTTGGCGCATGCACTCATTTTTTAAATCAAAATAAAATAAAAGAGTCTGAATGTTTGTAATTGTATAACAAAACAAGGAATTGTATTAGGCTACATCTGATCGTCAAACCAACGTATCAGCAACAGCAACCAACAACATCGGCAATAAAACCTGAATTGACAACAAAGCGAACCAGTGATCTCTCTCTTATACTCTTCTATAAACATATAGTGGCTACAGTGGTGGAAAGAGTACTGAAAAAACATACTCAAGTAAAAGTACCATTACATTCCAAACACACCATTAAATGTAGTGTGAGTAGAGTAAAAAGTACTTGTCCAAAAAACTACTTGAATAAGAGTAAAAAAGTAGCTTACTTAAAAGTACTCATGAGTAGTGAGTACTGAGGTGCGGATTCTACCCCTTATAATAAACACTGTGCACTACAATTTATAAATTAAAAAAATTGCACATACTGTAATTCACATTATATGTTGTTCTATGTAAGAAAGATTGAATAATATCTATCACCCATCTTTTTAAAATGCATCAAATCAGTACACTCATCACCATTTAAATCATATTATTTGGGGGAAAAAGGCATTTAAAATTAGGCGAAAAGCCACTGGGCCTGAGCATGCTATTGTTGCACATAAAATATCAATATTCATAACTGTGCAAAGAATTCAAAAACCTTTAGAAACTCATATGATAGTTCAGCATCACACACCAAGAGAGGGGTTAAATAGAGAGATTAAAAAATACCCAATTTCTCTCCAAAACGGTACCAATGTTAGTGTTTTGATAAATGAGAATCACTAATATTATCGGATTACCTCAACCAATGCACTGAAAAAGGCTAAGATAGTGAGCTAACTCTAATTACACACTTTAATTCCATGCTATTAAATATGTTACAATTTAAACGTAAATGCACATTGTTCTAGAAGGGTGGCATCATCCCTTACATTTTACACAGCTACATTTACTCACATTGTAATGCTGATAATATAAAATTTGTAAGGAAAGCTTTGCATTAAATAGGAAAGTTATATCCAGGAAACACACTTTGTCTTTGAGGCGAAGCTGATCACGATATTGCCTGCACAATCATACAATATGATCAGATATTGGATTACGTGGATATCAGATATTGGATATCACAGACGTGTCCCCCTGTCCCCCCATAGAATTACGCGTATGTTTCAGACGTGGGATATGTTTTCCACCTGCATAAATCACCTGTCAGCAGAGGGGGTTCACCGGGTTGCGGGGGCTCTTTCTCCTAATTTAAAAGACTCAATCCCGTAGTTCGCTTTTTCAAAAAAAAAATTATTTACCATATTCGTCAAGAAGAAAACATTTATCATCCTCTGTCCAATTAGGCTTTCTTTTTTTGTTTTCTTATCCATTCCGATATCCTATTTTAGGTCAAACCGTTCTTGTCTATCAGTCATATAATGGAGATTTATGGGGCCCACCTCAAAGAGCATGCACAGAGAAGTCCAAATTAAACATAATTGAATAACTCGTAAATGTAAGTACATGCGTTCATGACATCAAGACATATTGTAATGGTCTACTGGGTGGTTGCCCTGCATGCTTAATAAACAAAGCAGTACAGCTAGTACAAAATCCAGCAGCTCGAGTTCTTACCAGAACAGGGAAGTATATGATCGTATTAGCCCAGTTCTGTCAACACTGCATTGGCTGCCTATTAAACGTATACATTTTAAAATATTGTTGATTACTTACAAAGCACTTAATGGTTCAGCTCCGCAGTACTCTGAGCGAGATCTTATGTTCTTATGTCCCTGATGTTCCGTGTGGCGTTTTTACACAACACATGCGTGGAGTGTTGCCTTGACAACAGTCAGTGTAGGGTATATTTTGGAGAAAGAATGGCACCGGGAGTCTCTGAGGATACATATGTTCAACCGTATCAATTTGAACCTGAGTCGGATCCAGAACAATTAAGGCTCGTACCAGGACGTTTCTGAATGGTTGGTTAACATAATGTCACTTTGATCTATCTTGTATGCACTGACAGGGTAGAGTAGTGTGATATGTGTACACAGTTTGTTATAACACAATGACCATAAAGCGTTCATTATAAACAGGGGATTATGAATAATATTGAGAATGTTGTACATTGAAAACATGCCGTAATGTACCCTGAGTGTAAACCTTAGCCGCAGCCAATGAGCGCGCTAGACAGCCTGCTCTAGGTCTGCTAGCTGCTGCACTGCATTGACAATATCTCAAAAAGATGAATCTTTCCGTAGCGTAAGCAAACTTACGCAATACGAGAGAACCTCTTCTAGAGAGAATCGAGGGTACGTTAAGCAACCAATACGTTTCTACAGATTTTTTTGTTACAGTGTAGATATCACATTAAATGCAATGTTAAGCATGTACAATGCTCTCATGTCAGCAGATACCAGCCGCAGGAATGTGTTTCGACTAGGGTTGGGTATCGGTTGGGTTTTATCCGATACCAGTACCTCAGGGCTGCACGATTAATCGAAAAAAATCACGATCTCGATTCAAACACAAATGCGATCTCATTTCTCAATGATGGCGATTCACTTACGTGTATTTCCCTGCATTCAGATCATGCTGCATTCACGCGTTATATTGGTCACACTCACACAAAAACAAAACAATAATTCACAAATAAATCATGAGGACGTTTCATCAGGGAATGTCTAAATTAAAGGTGTTGCACGTGAGCAGCGCATATTTTTTGGGGCTCGCATGTATTCACCGGGAGCAGGGGCAGCGCGTGAGCAGCAGTGAAACGTGCGCTCAATTAAAGTGAAAGCACACTTTTGAGGGACAAAATAAATATGATTTCACTCAAAAAGTAGTTTCACACAAAATAAACATGTCTAGTCAGTTTTAACAAGAACTGAAGTACCTTAAAACTTATATAAAATAATAGCCGAGTCCCACAGACGCCTGTATCTTTTACACGCATACGGCTACAGGTTTGGTAAAAGCTCGTCTCAAATAGGGCGGGTCTGTTTTTAGTTTCGGTTTGTTAATCTTCTAAAACCGTCAGATCGTCCGCTTTTTGGAGGCCGCTTAAGCGCATATTAGTCCCGCCAAAGCCTAGTTTGATCGGTGAGTGATGATGTAGAATAGAAACTTGCTGCGATTGACAGGGCAGAGAGAGAGAGAGAGAGAGAGAGAGAGAGAGAGAGAGAGGGAGAGGGAGAGAGAGAGGGAGAGAGAGAGACGTCTTCAAATGTTTGGAAGACCACAGTTTAACGTAGAGCATTTTGGAAGCATTTATGAAGACTCAAAAATATATTTATAGAAGATTTAGGCTACCCTTTTTAACTTGTTTATAATTATTCAGTTTGGGTGAAAGTGTGATGTTTGATTTTAAAAAAAGCTAAAGTAAACTATAGCCAGAAAATATTAAATATAGCCTAAACTTTATTTTAGTTAATGTAATACACGACAGCTACATAGGCTAGCTCCAAAGAACCAGCTTAAACAATTTAGATTTTTTTAATTAAATTTTTTTTGTTACTGCACTTTATTAGACTTCTTGTGTGTGTGTGTTTGTTTTTTTTTTTTTTTTTACTTGAGTGCAATAAATTCTGGATAAAAAAAAAGAATCGTGTAAGAGAATCGTGATCTCAATTCCCATGGAGAAAAATCGTGATTCACATTTTAGCAAGAATCGTGCAGCCCTACCAGTACCTACTCTGTACTTTTTAAATGGTTCCGGTGCCTAAACGGTTCTTGAAATGGTACTTAAGAAAGCGAAACCGCACACACTTTTTTCAAAAAAAATAATACCCCTTTATTTACAGGGCCAAACTGGGCACAATATTAACTTAAATCTTTAAACAATATAAATACAAGTTACATATGGTAATTATAAATAAACCAATATAAAATAAAAATTCACATTTACATAATATCAAATAGAACAATATTGTATAAAAAATGTAATAATACTGGAGATTAACAGACATTACTACCACCAGGGTAATCTAATATCGACATGGCGACAGGTTCCCATGTTTTGTCTGCTTAAAAGACTCAAGTTATCTGATCATTGAAGTAACGCATCGTGCTTAGCTTGGCAAGTCTTATCCACGCAGCTTTGAGTAAACATAATGTAGGGCCCTATAATATCTGTTTTATTTTTTCCCAAATTCCATTTTATTTTTTCCCAAATTCCGTTTTTTCCGTTTTAATTTTTGCAAATTCCGTTTTTCCGTTTAAAATTTTTGGGAATTCATTTTTTTTACCCTTTACTGTTATTTTAGTTGTAAAAAGAGTGTGCTTTTTATTCCGTGATCGCAGAAATTATAGGGGCCTAAATATATGAAAGAGAACCTCTCTGGTTACTGGTGTAACCCATGTTCTCTGAATATGGAATGAGACACTGCATTCACTGCCAAACTCCTCGTGCTGCCGACAAGCTTCCTTTTTCGGCAGAGAAATCTAAGGAGGGGATGATGCGCGCGTGAATATAATTATAAAATAACGTAAGAGCATCAAAGCGGCACCCGCACCATCAGCTAATGAACTGGAATGAATCGTGATTCTATATGGGCTTCAGACAATCATTCTGATGCAAAATTTTACACGTGAAATGCGGCCAAACCTTGGAGCGCTTTGTCTTCAGCATCTTTATTAATCCCCTCGCTATCAGCAAACGTTCCGGGAGTTCTCCAACATATTCATACCGAAATTTTCATTCTTCTTCGGTCTGGCTACTACCGTTTACGTCATAGCCAGTTCCCTATTGGCACCGGGTTTCGGGACCCAACCCTGAGTTTCGACATAGGACTGAAATTGAAAAACATAATTTTCAGCTAGATATTTGTTATGCATGTTTAGTTGTGTTGGTTTGTTTAGAAAGGGTGTGGAGAACACACCCCTGCAATACCTGAAAACCCAACATCTAAGAATTTATTCCTAGAACTAAATGTACTCCTAGAACTAAATGTATTCCTAGAACTAATTAGTTGATAGGATGCTAACATTAGTATTTCAAGCAGTTGAAACAATGTGACAAAAAAAATGCAAATCCAAACCAAATGTTGTCACAATTCTTAGCATCTATTTGCATCCAGCTGGTCGCTTTATGCATTCATTACCCAGCAAAGTTCCACACTCCGAACGTTCATGCAGCTGACAGAAACATTGAAACAAATCAGAAATGCATCTGATTTCAGTTATTTTTTATATTTTTTAATAAAACACAAAGGAAGATATTTTGAAGAACGATTGGAACCAAACAGTTGTGGGGCTTTAAATGGAAATAAGATTCCATTTGTAACATTAACTAAGGTTAATAAATGCTGTGGAAGTATTGGTCATTGTTAGTTTGTTAATTTCAACATTTACAAATACATTGTTTACTATACATACATTTACTATACAAGTTAAGTTTTAATTCTTATTTTATCTGTTAACCTTAAAGGAGACCAAATGAACCTTTGGTCTAATAAAACATTGGTACCTAGCCGACCATTCTCAGAGATTTGTTTTCATGATAATTGAATGTAAAAAATTTTATCTCTAAAAACTGTTTAGCGTATACACTAGTATATGGGGCCATATTAGCCTGAGTTCAACCAGACTCTAGTACATTTCATTTGCACATAGAGTCTGGTCCCTCTCAATTGAGAAACGTTTCCTTCCTTGTAGGCGGGTTCACTGTTAAAGTTCAAATCTATTGGATCTGCCCAGAGTCACTCAGGATCTGCCATAGCCAATCGCTAACGTGTGGTCGTGAGTGACGTATGTCATGCGCCGAAATGGTTGGAAACAACAAGTCCGAATGATCAGAGGATTATGTTTACAATAGGATTTCAGTCAACGAGAGCTGCAGGTTTTGTTAATGTAGGAACAATTATTATAATTCGAAATGTATATTTGACACGAAGGACAGTAATATATTCATTCAATGGTGGAAGCTGTGTCTAATCATTACAAATACGCCGCTGTGGTCGTTTTCTGATCTGCCGCAAATGCTGTAGCAGCTAGCTGTTACAGTGAATGATCAGTCTGTCTCTATCTGCAGATGTGTAATAAACAACAATTTTTCATATTACGTTCTTATTGTTTCTTAATTACCTTAATTATGGTCTTCAAAGTATGTTTGTACATTTTTATGTGGCATTTAGTTTTTTTATTAAAACAAATGAACCATTGCCATCTAAAACTGAAAATCAAATATCTTCAAAGTATGGGTTTTCACATTTTTATTTATGACAATTATTTTTTTTAAAATCACAACCAATTTGTATGATTTAACGTTACAACATGTAAAACTGACACAGCAACCTCCTGCACGAGTACACAAAGGGGCTCAAAATGTTCTATTCATCACAAGAATCCATAAATTTACTGTTGGGAATATGAGCAACTGACATGACTCCTGAGCGGATCTTCAACAACAGTTTAGCAGCCAGGACTCAGGGCTTCCGAACACCGCGAACACCAGGCTAAACCGTCCGTCCAAAATGTCACAGTCATCGTGCACGAGCTGCCCAGCACAAACTTTCAATCTTTCTGCCTCCTTCACGTGGTCCTCCGTTGTGCAACAAGAGGTGAGACGATAACAATACGGCTGTAAATTTTGTATTTTCGGCACTTTCTTTTCCAACAACGAACTGAATAGCTTTTCTCACGTCTTTCTCCACTGCCATTACTGAACTCAAATTGACGCGCTACATCAACGTCATCGTTCTCAGCCCCTCCCTCTATTCACTGATTGGTCCTACAAAAAAATTGATTTCTGGAAACCTAAGGATATGGAGCGGTCCCAGACATAGTACTGAAGTAAAATGAAATTGAGCGGAAGTGTGTAGGAGGGCAGCAGCCAGGCTAGGGCCATATAATAAGTAAAGAGATATCGCTACTTAATAACACCAATACAATACCACTAATACTACCGAAACAAATATAAGAGAAGAACGGTCGACTAGGTACGAATGTGTAATTAGACCAAAGGTTCATTTTGCACCGGAGTTCTCCTTTAAGCAAACATGGTAAAAGTAATGAAACTGGCAGAAGTTCCTGATTTACACTGCACTGCTAACCCCCTTCAGCCTTTAGATAGCGTGGGTGCTTGGGTGCGGCCGCCCAAGGGCCCCGTGCCAATTAGGGGCCCCTCAAACTCCGCCGATCTTGCAGGAAAGGGGCCCAGGCAGTGGCGTAGCAAGTCAGTCCCGGGCCCATATGCAAAAATAAAAGGGTAGGGCTGAGTGTCACCAATCGAAATCACGATTGGCGACACTCAGATCCACAAACCTGCAGAATCGCGAGACACCCCTTCCAACGCAGCGTTATACTCCTTACCGTCCAGATCCAATGCTACCACATCTTTAAATTAGGCCTACTATTAGTATTATTTAAGGTTAACATGATAAAATACGTAGACACACCACTAACTAGTTGAGGATAAATTATTTAAAATTGGGGAATTCCAGCATCATGGACGTGGTACTTGCAGTCAAAACTTGAAATATAAATTAAATTCTCAGAAAAAGCAATCATTGATAACCAATATATTGAAACATCTGTTTATCTATGCTACTCCCTTAAAGGAGTCCAGACATTAGAAAAATATCAGTCTACACATGCATTTTTATATTTAATATTAAGGAAATAGACATGCATTCATGCGTGACAAAAAAATCTTTAACTTAGGAGGCAAAATATATATTTTTTTGTAATTTTGTGAATTACACTGTGCAAATCGAATGAGGAAGGGTTGTCTCTTCACAGAACATAAAATATTCATATTTTTTTTCTTTTTCGTATTTGCATTTATGAGGAAAAAACAATGTTTCAGACGTGACAGTTCTCCGTTCTTCAGATGGGCGTTCTGAAGCGGCACTAAAAGACGTATTTAAAACTTCCACAGACCTCAAACGGAAAAGCAAAGCCTTTATTTAAAGTAAATTTCGTTTTCCTTTCAATTTTATCTTGA
Source organism: Hybognathus amarus (assembly GCA_030378365.1). Lineage (NCBI taxonomy): Eukaryota > Metazoa > Chordata > Actinopteri > Cypriniformes > Leuciscidae > Hybognathus > Hybognathus amarus. The sequence continues at coordinate 10,312 of JAQIUQ010001184.1, read as the reverse complement.
TTTAAAATCCACAGACCTCAAACGGAAAAGCAAAGCCTTTATTTAAAGTAAATTTCGTTTTCCTTTCAATTTTATCTTGATTTTAATCAATGTTTCATCACCAATTGCCTGGATTTAATACATAAGAAGTAAAAGCAAACAAGATAATCACGACACGTAGGCGCTGATGCGGAGCGCGTCTCATAGCCTAAATAAACTCATGATTTACAGAGAGAAAATGCCTTTGTTTTCGTTTCGTTCGGGATCCGTGTAAAGCAGAAAGCATGAACTGCAAAGCAAAGCTGGCACGTACGTGTCGGTGTCAAGGTGATAGCAACCTAGAAGCCCACATAAAGAAAGTATAGGCTCAGAGAACATCAGGAGGATTCAAATTGTTTGTTTTTTTACTGAAATAGTGTAGGCCTAGTAGATCTTTTATTTTATTTTAGTAGTAGATTTTTAACCTATGCTATGGCCATGAAAAGAAATAGTGTCATGTAAAAGGTGTTAAAAGCTCAACTTTTTTTAAATAGTTTTCTATTGTTGCGGGCCAAACATTGAATGGAAAGGATGTATTACTTTATATATTAAAGTACAATAACATAGTTGCAAGGTTGTGAATGCATTTGTCAAGTATTTTTTGATGCATTCTTCTCCCCACCCCTTAACCACGTCTCCCAAAATCATGCCCCGCCCATCAACCACGCCCCCCGTCCTGTTGTCCAGTAGTCTTAGTTGGGGACATTTAATATTCAACAATATTATTGATCTGCCTTACTTAAGGTGGACATTGATGCAATTTTCTTCTAGAAACAAACTTGTTATATTATTTTCATGTGATCACTGTGAAGGTGCTTTGATATAATTGTAAAAAGCGCTATATAAATAAAGGTGACTTGACTTGACTATTAAAAAAACTGTTCACTCACTTTAGCTATTCTGTACTGGTGAAACAGAGGCTAAGAACAATTCAGGAGGAGCTTGGTGTCCCAAAGCACAACATCATCCAGGCCATCCCAGCTCGATGGAACTCAACACTTCACATGTTCCAAAGAATGTATGAACAGAGATGGCGCTGAATGTGTATGCTGGTAAACATGGCCTGGCCATATCAGCTACTTATCTGCCACACATTGGAACATTGTCTGTAACCTTATTGACACACCTCTACCATAAGGACCGCTGGATGAGGATGTGAATTCAGAGACAGAGCAGTGAATTCATCAGCCCACTTTAGTGGACACCCTGTATGCCACAGCTGTGGCATCTAAGAATGAACAATACTTCTACAGCATTTATTAATCTTAGTTAATATTAATTTCAACATTTACTAATACGTTATTAAAATCAAAGGTTGTAGGCTGTGTTAACAGTTGAACACATACATGTGAACTAACATGAACAAACCATTAACAGCTGTATTTAATTAACATTAACAAATTAACTGTTACAAATATTGATTAATGTTAGTTCAAGTTAGTTAATACATTAAATAATATTTAATAATAAACCTTAATGTAAACTGTTACCGGAAAAAAAATCTAAAAAGATTTTACATAATTATTCATGAAGCATCAAAAACAATGACGCATATGTGTGTTTTTGTTTTTGTTTTTTCCCACTACTTTAAGAAGGTCTGTGGACCCCAAACAGAACATAAGGGTTTACTCACTATAATTAAAAAAGCAGCTCGTTTGATTCAAAAACGGTATACTAACAAGTAGCCTATATTGCAGATCACATCACAGCACCCAAACAGTTTATCAGCAAAGGATTTGGAGATATTTTTAAACATGCTCTTGTTTACACCTGTAACGTTACATGACTGAATCAGTAGGCTATTATAATAATGGTATCAACATTCACACTTACCTTTAGCTTTATGTTCTCATAAGGATCCGCATACTGAGCTAAATAATGATTCCCCGACGTCGATGTGACAAATAACCAGATACATTTTACATCTAGTACAGCGTGAGAATTTTCGTACGCACTGACGCTGAATTAAAAAAAAAAACCTCAGGATTGTATCATGTTCTTCTCCGGAAATGATTTAACATACGAGCCATTGTATCCAGATCCAGGCCAGAACCGTTTCGACGCCACAGTTCAGTAAGCAAAACAATCGAAGGTGTTAAACGAAATTCACAAGTCAAACCTCATCGTGGATAGCTTATGCTTATGATGCTAAAAAAAATAACTGGCCACTTCCTGTGGGCGTCCATTCCAGTAGCACCTCAATGCAGAACATGAGATCCACGGGGAGGAGTCGGATCACGATCCAAGGGGTGGAGATGGGTAGGATTAGGGTTGGGTTTAGGTATTAGGGGTGGGTTTAGGGATCAGGGGGCGGAGTTGGTTAGGTTTAGGTGTATGTAAGGTGAGAGGAGTTGGATCTGGATCCGACTCCTCCCATGGATTTCATGTTCCGCAGTGAGGACCATCTCGTCCATTCACGTTATCTGATTAATATGCATAAGTCATGAGTTCCGGTGACCGGTGTGTTTACTTTGGCGCTAGTGAGCCGTTCTGTTCTGCTAAACGCTACAATGCCTCTCTTATCTGTGGGTCTGTCAGTAGCTGGGATTTGCAAACTTTCTTTCCGAATGACCAAAGTAAAGATACTGTGTAAATATAATTGTAATGTAAACGGTTTAGAAGCCATTCCACCGAAAGAGTGACATTTCTGTCCTCAGGACATTATACAATTGCATGAAAATCAACTCTAATAATAACCAAAATGTCATGCACATTAAGCTAACTATAAATTTAAAACGTATAATTAAAAACTTTAATAAAAACGACAGAGAACACCAAAAATATCATTTTCTGCATATAACTTTTACCATGAAATATTATGATAAATATTATAAATAATTATATATTATTATTATTATTATTATTATTATTATTATTATTATATTTTATTTATTGCATTGTTGTGTGACTTTATATCCAAACTGCTTTAAAATGAAAAAAGAAAAAAAAAACATTTGATCTAATATTATAGATAAAATATACATTTTAGTCATGTCCTTCATGTTTAGTCATGGTTTTCACTCAGTCCTGTTTTACATTTATTACATTTATTACCACTATTACATCCCCTCTCTGAAAAACCTGGAATAAGCTATTCCACAAGACACATTTTCAGCAGTAAGTTGCATCATCTGGATTTTCTGAAGGCAATGGGGTGACTATAAGTCACTCAATCTTGTTACTTTCAGTCCTGTTACTATTTTTTTCTTCTTTTTTAACAGTTGTTTGGCCCATAATTTATACAATTATTTAATGAATTAAATCTAAAAAAATATATATAAGCATGAGGCTTCTCTTGTCTTTAAAATGAAAAAATGCCTTTGTGTTTTTTTGTTTTGTTTTTATTTAAATGAATATACAACTTGCTTTAATAGTGGTTTTACTGGCACAAATATCAAATTTTTTGGACATATAACCAACAATATGTGCAGTATTTGATTCAATGTTGAAAAAGATCAAAAATAAAGTTTATTTTTGAAGAGTTACAACAAGCAAATTTCACCCATTCGGTGGAATGGCCCATAGCCAAATTGTAACTGTTGTAAACCAATTTAGTTATATTCATAATACAACGTAGGCTTCGGCAAGGTTTAAATATAAACATTCAAAACAATATGAACAATATAGCTGCGAGCAGCAATTGCGGGCCCAAGCCGGTGGCACCGCAACCCCGGTGCCTTTAGTTACCTAAAGGCACCGGGATGGCGGTACCGCCGGCCCTCCATCGCTGCTCGCAGCTATATTTATATATATATATATATATATATATATATATATATATATATATATATATATAATAAAGCCGGTGGCACCGCCACCTTGGTGCCTTTAGGGTTATTCTGCACGACGTGCAAAAACGTAACCCCTGCTTTGGAATACATACTAGTATGTATTCCACAATTGGAATACATACTAACATACTAGTCAGAACTGAATAGTTGATATCTGAATGACAGATCACCATAGAAGTCAATGGAAAAAATGTGACTAGTAACAAAAGAATTGAAATAAGTACTAGTGTCTAATGAATAAGTACTAGTATCTATTTAATAGGTACTAGTATCTAATGAATAAGTACTAGTAACTAATTAATAAGCATTGGTATGTAATGAATAAGGACTAGCATCTAATGAATAAGTACTAGTATCTAATAAATAAGGACTAGTGTCTAATGAATAAGTACTAGTATCTTTAAAAAGGTACTAGTACCTAAAGAATAAACACTAGTATCTAAAGAAAAGGCACTAGTATCTAAAGAATAAGCACTAATAGCTAATGAATAAGTACTAGTACTTAATGGAATAGATACTAGTATCTAAAAAATAAGTACTAGTAGCATGAAAATAGAGACTAGTAGGTTAAAATGATTAAATGTTAAAACGGCTTGCCATACTCTATCTGGTCGTTTCGACTAGTCACAATTACGTTACAGATATCTTAAATGGTAATACAAACTATCCAAAATGTAATTACGACTAGAAAGACATTGTTGATATCTACAATGTTAATTACGAATAGTCAAACTTAGCTTTTAAATGTTAAAAGGGTTTGCCATACAGAAGTGTAGGCTCAGAGAGACACTCAACATTTTCAAACCAAAATATCTGACTTTCTGTGGGTCCTAGCTCATGAGTGTAAATTAGAAAGTTGTCCGGCTTGAGGAGAATATATGAATATATGAAACGATGAGATCAACATGTGTACTGAGTTTCATATTATTACATGCAAGCGTGTTTGATTTATGGACCAAGTTTTTGGACCCCGTTCCAGGGGGCGCTGTCTAGCCCCCTTGCCACACCCGGGTACCATCTTCAGCCCGGCTCTGATGGCTGTGGGATCTGACCTGTGTGCAAAGTTTCAAGAGTTTTCAAACCCGCTAAGGGCCCCAAAAGCCGCTAAGAGACTCAAAATCATCAAAAAAAAGGAATGTTAAAGTTTGATGCGTTGCTATGGCAACATTATCTTAGATATTGAATAATGCTTTCACAGCTCTTCATCTGGCGTGTGTTTACATTATACAGATGAAGTTTGAAGCAAATCGGGTAAAAGTAAGAGTGTGATTTCAAAGCATTTTGAAAGTGAAACACTTTCTGCTGCCAGTTGGTGGCGCTATATATTTGACTCACAATAGTCACATCCATGTGATCGGCCTCTTACAACGAACACACTGCTGAAGTTTCATCAAGATCAGTTAATGTATGCAGAAGTTAACACACTTCCTTTTTGATTTATTTACTTACTTTTTTGATTTATGGACCAAGTTAATTTAATTAATACACTAATTATATAAAACTATTGTCAATGCACTACAATTAAACGGGTTATATGCCTTTACTTATAAAAAAATAAAAATAAAAACTTATTTAAAAAATACCAGGCTTAAGAAATGTATTTACTTTAGCAGGCCAGACACACAGTGAAATGGTTAAGCCCCCTCCCCCTACACACACACACACACACACACACACACACACACACACACACACACACACACCCACAGACAGGCAAACACAGGCAAAGAGACAGACCAAGGCTTAGAGAGAGCATGATCATATTCAAACTACAATATCTGACTTTCTGTTTGTTTGAGCTTATTATTGTTAATTAGAAAGTTGTTTGGCTTGAATAGAACAATATACACGGCAAGTTTTGTAACTGTCAGTAAAACTAACCAAGTTATAACACACTTTATGTCTCATTTTTAATTCATTTCCTCGCCGCCACGGCCAAACCGTTCAGAGATATCACAAATCCGTCCGGAATTTAGCACCCTCAATGTCTTGACTTCATGCACACCGAGTTTGGTGGTGATTGGTAACAGCATGGGTTGTAATTTGATGTTTTTCTAGGACATTTATTTAAAAAAAAAAACATAATTCTCGACTTCCGTTTGAACTGTCGTAAAACTTAGAGCACGAAAGTTGTTTGGCCTGATGTGATCTATGAGTGTACCGAGTTTCATATTAATCCATGCACGTGTGTTTGATTTATGGACAAATGTTCGAATCCCTAAAAGAATGCATCCTAAAAGAATGGTAAAGTTTGATGCGTTGCCACGGCAACACTTTCAAAGATATCAAGAATCCATTCATAGGTCTTCATCTGCCGTGTATTTACATTATACAGATGAAGTTTGAAGCAAATCGGGTAAAAATAAGAGGGTGATTTCAAAGCATTTTGAAAGTGACACACTTCCTGCTGCCAGTTGGTGGCGCTATAACTTTGACTCACAATAGTCACATCCATGTGATCGTCCTCTTACAGCGAACGCACTGCTGAAGTTTCATCCAGATCAGTTAATGTATAATGTAGTTATGACACACTTCCTCTTTCACGTTTCTCGCCATAGTTTTGTTTCCTCGCCATGGCCAAACCGTTCGAGATATCAAAAATCCCCACGCAAACTTTCATCCTCAATGTCTTGACTTCACGCTGACCGAGTTTCGTCGAATTTGGATCAGAGCTCTAGGAGGAGTATTTAAAAGTTCATTGCGTGTGTTTTACAAACAAACCTCAATAGCCGACTTCCTGTTGGGCTGGGGTAAAAAGTAAGAACGTGAGGTATAGATGAAATGATGCTATCGACATGTGTACCGAGTTTCATATTATTACATGCAAGTGTGTTTGAGTTATGGACCAAGTGTTCGGACCCCGTTCCAGGGGGCGCTGACGAGCCGCCCTGCCACGCCCGGGTACCAGCTTGAGCCCGGCTCTGATGGCCGCGGGTTCTGACCCGTGTGCAAAGTTTCAAGAGTTTTCGAGCATGTTAAGGGCCCCAAAAGTGCCCGAATAGTCGCTAGAAAAAATAAAAAAATATATAGCTGCGAGCAGCGATATGCGGGCCCAAGCCGGTGGCACCGCAACCCCGGTGCCTTTAGTTACCTAAAGGCACCGGGATGGCGGTACCGCCGGCTTTGGCCCTCCATCGCTGCTCGCAGCTACTATTTATTTATACATATATATATGTGATGTGATCTGGGAAAACCCACCACATGGTGAAATTTGACATATTACAGGTTTTGATACCATATTAAAGCTGGGTTCAAGCCCTTTCCAAATCTGTTTTTATTTATTTTATTGGTTGTCTGTAACAAAAGTTATTGTTATCTTAAGTCAGCTGATCGCTATGATTTTCAGAAAGAATTTTGAGAAAAACAGGTTTAAATAACTGTCGCATCCTGCTAGCGCGACGACTGGCGCTCCCCTTATTGCCTTTTTTTACATTTCACATATTTTAGTAATCATCATAGATTGGGTATCATTCTAAAGCTTACAAACTCAAAATTCATCCTGTGAAAACCGTTTTGAAATTGGACGATTGAGAGGCGAGCAAGGTCTTTTAGACGAGCAACTTCAAACTCTGTTGTTCTCTTGTGCTCCGCATCATACCACACGATAACGCTGGATAAAAATAAATAAATAAAAACTTGCGTGCCGTTGTAGTTCACCCAGGACTGGACTTTATTCTGTTATGTGGTTTATTTTGATAGGTGAACTGTCTTTGTAGTGTTAAGAGAAGGAGAGCTAAACGGGAGATTTGTGTTTCCTCTGGTGTTTCCCCCTCCGCTCCGCCTGCGTGCATGTTATTAAAGTGAAAACGCAGTCTTTTCAGCTGGTCATTATAAATCGCTATTTTTCTGCAGTAAACTAGAGAATTTCCCCAAGTTATATTCAGAGATGATAAACAAGATGTTATAGAATAATAATTTAATAAAAAACAAATTTTGACAAAAAACTGACATTCAGTCTATTTTTAGACTTTACTGAAAACGTTCTAGCGCGACATCCGACGGGTTTTCCCAGATCGCATCACATATGTATATATAAAGCCGGTGGCACCGCCACCTTGGTGCCTTTAGGGTTATTCTGCACGACGTGCAAAAACGTAACCCCTGCTTTGGAATACATACTAGATCCTGGGTCCAGTTGCTTTCTTTTCCGTTTAGGCGAGTTCATAATCCACCGTCATTCAACTATAGGCTACATTACTTCAATAGGAGCAACATGTCCTTGCTTTAAATAGTCCGGTGAGGCTAAACGAATGTCAATTAACCAGAGTTAATGCAAGTGTCGTTTTTTCATTATTAGGCAAGTTAAGGTTTTTATTAGGGTATTAGGCACCATTCATATATAGCGCCTAAAAACGCAAGGCGCGCCGCATTCTCCCGGCGGTTGCGCTCTGGCTTGGTTCTTGTCACGCGTGACGCGCACCGCTTCATACGGACGCACTTGGAAAAACGGGCGCACATCGCGCGCCGAACTTAAGCGCGCAAAGACGCGATAAGTGAACACTGCATGCCCTTAGGCTATGTACCTTGAATAATTTCATTCATGACTTTTCTCTCTCTCTGCCTTTTTAGAATTACACTTCACTGTGGCAGGCACAAATATGTCATTATGCAGCATATGCATTTCGATGACATTACTTTTATTATTATTATTATTATTATTATTTTGTGTAGGACACAGATATATTTAGATGTCGTAATTCCATGATTTGTTGCTGTGTTATGTTCCGCATGATGGCCCTGTCATCTAACAACCAATCAACGTGACCTGAAATATAGCACGTTAATTTTAAATTCATTCAGGTTCAGTTACCAAACAAACATACAATCTTGATGTAGCCTAATGTAAAGCAGACAGTAGATTTACGAATATATATATATATATATATATATATATATATATATATATATATATATATATATATATATATATATATATATATATATATATATATGAAGATATATATTACAAAATATGCCTATATATAACCCATATTTCGTAAAACTAAGAGATAGAACAGTGTTACAGTAAAACTGAACATTGTGTTTTTGTAAAATAAATTCAAATAATACAAACCCCGAAATGGCGCTAATTTTAAAATTAAACTAAAATGCTGACGGCTGCACAAACATTCATAACTGTGCGTGCCACCAGCGAAGAACCAGTGAACGTTCATCATCATACTTGATAGGAATTTATTTAAAATGCTCACTCGACTCCACACCATTACTTGTCTTGTGCAGACATCCGTATTTTGACTGTCGGTTTTAAGTGAGCGATTTAAAAGCTCCCAGTCCCAGCGAAGTCACACGTTTATTAACCGATGGAAATATACACAATAGGCCTACCTGATAATGAACACAAGAGGGCTTACCTGTTAATGAACACAAGAGGGCAGTATAGCACTACGTATGACTCAGATTTTTTTTTCATTTTCTGAATTTTACAACCATTCTGGCTGTTTTTGAACGTAAACATAATTCTTAAATGGGAAAAAGGGGAAAAAATGGTTTAGTTATGATATTTGTATAATTTCATTCAGAAACAAAAGATGTATAATTACATTTTTAGAAGATATGAGGCTTTTAGTGCTTACTTTTTTTGACAATTTACTTTAATCCTTTGCCATAGTTGCACATGGCTACTGGCTAATAAATGTGATGTGTCTGTCGAGTTTTATGCAATTTCAAGCATGCTAAGAGTTTCAAAAGCATCCTAAAAGAATGGTAAAGTTTGATGCGTTGCCACGGCAACAGTTTCAAAGATATCAAGAATCCATTCACAGGTCTTCATCTGCCGTGAATTTACATTATACAGATGAAGTTTGAAGCAAATCGGTTAAATAAAAGAGTGTGATTTCAAAGCATTTTGAAAGTGACACACTTCCTGCTGCCAGTTGGTGGCGCTATAACTTTGACTCACAATAGTCATATCCATGTGATCGGCCTCTTACAACGAACAAACTGCTGAAGTTTCATCAAGATCAGTTAATGTATGCTGAAGTTATAACACACTTCCTGTTTCACGTTTCTCGCCATAATTTCGTTTCCTCGCCACGGCCAAAGCGTTCGAGATATCAAAAATCCCCTCGCAAACTTTCATCCTCAATGTCTTGACTTCATGCTGACCGAGTTTCGTGCCGTGTGTTTGAATTCTCTAGGAGGAGTATTTAAAAGTTTATTGTGTGTGTTTTACGAACAACCCTAAATAGCCGACTTCCTGTTGGGCTGGGGTAAAAAGTAAAAGTATAAAGTATATATGAAATGATGAGATCAACATGTGTACCGAGTTTCATATTATTACATGCAAGCGTGTTTGAATTATGGACCAAGTTTTTGGACCCCATTCCAGGGGGCGCTGTCGAGCCCCCCTGCCACGCCCGGGTTCCATCTTCATCCCGGCCCTGATGGCCGCGGGTTCTGACCCGTGTGCAAAGTTTCAAGAGTTTTTGAGCATGTTAAGGGCCCCAAAAGTGCCCGAATAGTCGTATAAATAATAATAATAA
>JAQIUQ010001183.1:0-54051 GCA_030378365.1 Hybognathus amarus | reverse complement strand
ACAGTAACAGTAATACTGTGAAAAATTATTAAAATTTAAAGAAACTGTAATATATTTAAAAATATAATGTCCTTTGTCTCTTTTTCTTTATATTGCAATTCATAAATGTCTGATGCCATTACTCATTCAAAAAATATCTTACTGAACCCAAACTTGAACAGTGAACAAATTATTTTCAGGGATGGACTGTAGAACTTATTTGTTTTTCATTTGAAAAACAATAGAGGTCTATTGCATGTACTCCATTAAAAAAGTAAATGTGTGTGTGCACATTTGTCTGCTCACATTCATATTTCAGTTGGCGACACTAGCCATATCAACGTGACATTTTCAGTAGCAAATTGAAAACGATTAATCTCTCACATATTCATAACAAACAGTGAATACATATAACATATTGCTGTCTGATTTGATTTATGAAACTAAGACAAACACTTTATTATTTATAACTGTCATTCATGTGTTAAAGACAGTATTAGATTTGTGCCAGGCACTTTGTTACAATATACTGTCTTACTTTCCTGTGATCAGTGATATGGAGGGCTAGGTCAACATCTGGACCATCTTATACTCTAAAAAACACAATCCTCCAAACTAATCAGTCTCTTTCATTTAGATTATGTAATGCTGTGATTGTGTTGTCGTCATGAGTATCTGAGCTTGATCTTCTGTTTGAATCTTTCGCTCTGAGCGTCTGTTTCTTAACTGCTCTGGGTGAGGTGAACTGAGCCAAAATGTTTCCCTTCCCTCCCTCTCAGAGGTCCTGATTTATTTAACAACTTTCTGGCCCTAATATGTAAAAATCCTTAAATGGTCACATTGTAGCAACTCCCATCTGATTTTAATGGACCCTGTTACTGCAGCCATGTTTTATAGGGAGACGTACAATCTATATTCTATTCACGTCCACAAAGCAACATGATAATGTTTCTTGCATAAAGTAATTTTTCTACCCACACTAAAAACCACAATACTGTGCAAATCAACAAAATTACAGCCAATCACAACAAGCACAATGAAAGTGTTTGTTGCTGTCAGCATGATCTCTCCCTGGCACTCGTCGTGGTTAGAGACATGGCGTTAGTCCCAGGATTGAGTCAGAAGAAATCATCCATTAATATTACTGAGGCAATTTATTTCAGTACATCTACTTGGCTTTGAACCACTGGGAGTTGATCTTTGATATCTAGGGCTCTATCTTGCACCTGGTGCAAATTACTTTATACACTGAACGCATGTCTCATTCCTATTTTGCAGCCGCGCAAAGCGGGCTTTTCCCTCCACAGACGCACGTCGGTAAACTAGGAAGTAAACTTGCGCTCCCTGGGCGGATCGGCGCAAAAAAGATGCCGTGTTCTGCGCAAACATTCCCTGGTGCTATTTTACACTTGCAGAAAACAATTGCGCCACTGCCCAGAAAAAACCTGGTCTAAAGTCAGTGGCTCGTTGCGCGTTGTTCATAATGCTATTTTAAGCGTGCATGCTTGGCCATAATGTAGCAGGTGCACAACACGCATACACTTTGATTCTCTCATCAACACAGATGCAGCAGTTTTTATTTTTGCAAATCATACATTTTAACAAGGAAAAATATTAACACTTGAGGGAAATCAATTGTGGTTTACATGAAGATGAAAAAACCTAATTGCCCATTTTTTAAGGCTAAATGTAGTACTAAAGGATCAGACCTGTTTGCCCTATAGTGGCAAGAAACATGTATATAATGTTTAACCGACCCATCCCCATACAACGTCACTTCTCTATCTTTCACGGCCCTGACAAGAACATCTGTTAAAATAGGGCCCCTAGGCAGGCCCGGATTAAGAGGACTTTGGGCCCTGGGGCTATAGCAAAACCAAGGGCCCCCTTTCATCTGATTGCCACGCCACAGTCTTTTACCTCAATAAATATTTTTTTATTGTTATTAAAGCTGCAGTTCGTAGCTTTTCCTCTTTGTTGCCATCTCTGTTTGAAAACTGTAATTGCAGTTATTTATGGAAATATCAACTTTACGTGGGTTGTACATCGGCATGAAAGAGTGCGAGATGAATCCAAATGTTTTGACGTGACTGTGCGTTTGTTTATCACTGGTGTGGATACGGGCATTCAGAATCACAAATGATACTTTTTGGAAGTATGACCAATATTCAAATTTTCAATGGAAAATTACGTCTGAACAAGTAACATGCACTTTTGTACTGATCATCTAAGGTGAAAAAAAAGCATTGCAGTAAATCTTTTTTTGTATAAACAAATAACAATCATAGTGCTATGAAATAACAGTGCATGAATAGAATCCCTGTTATGCATAAATTTGTTATAATATAACATAATTTAAACATCTTACGACAGGAAAATTTTGATATGAAATATCATGATAAAAATTACTCTACATAATTTCATGGCTCATTTTGGGAACATTTTATTGCTAAAACATTTTTATCCCCTTCCATAAGTGCATTTACTCCAGATACGAGCTCAAAAACGTAAAGGTTGCCAAAATCAGCAAAAACATTACTCATTCTTCAGTCATACTTCCTCAATAAGTACTTAACCATGAATGATTTTAAAGGGATAGTTTAACAACATCACCCTCATGTTGTTCAAAGCCTGTATGAATTTATTTCTTCTGCTGAACACAAAAGAAGATATTTTAAAGAATGTTGGTAACCAGACAGTTGATGTCACTCATTGACTTCCATAAGAAAAAAGATATATTAAGTCAATGACTACCATAAACTGTCTGGTTACTGACACTATATAAAATATCTACTTTTGAACAACTTCAGTATCTTCAGTTTGAACAACATTAGGGTGACAGAATTTTTATTTTTGGATGAACTTTCCTTTTACATTTCCTTCCAGTTTCAGAGATTATTTCTTCTGGTTTCATTTTGGGATTTTCATTCGCGAAGTGACGATAAACTAAAACATAACTCTCAATGTTAACTTAATGGCCTTGGATATTAGACCTTGATGTTCGTTCCAAAAAAAAACAAAAAAAAAAAACAGTAGGCCTAATTCGGCCGGTGTTTTTCACTATGAGTGAGTGGTGGGAGAAAAAACACTGTGTCATGATTCTGCCATCATGTCATTGATTTTTATAGTCTTGTGGCAGGATCATGGCAGAACCATGTTTTGTGTACAAGCGCATGGCCTGTTGTTTGGGCCATGTGCTTGTGTTGTCTCGTTTCATAACTCCGCCCCCTTGTTATCCTCGTCTTGTCATTATTGTCTAGTCAGGTTCACCTGTCTTTGTCATTAGTGTTTCCCTTTATAGTCCCCTTGTGTTTGCTGTCCTGGGCCGGTTTATTGTGAAACTTTGTGATTCATGTCTGAATGGTCGTCTAACATTGTCATCGTATTGAGTATCTTGTCAAGAGTATTGTCTTCAGAGAAGTTCTGTTTCTTCGTTTGCTGTTTTGTTTACCATCAATTCAGTATCTAGTTTTTGTCAACCCTCTTCCGGTCCTGTTTTACCCCTCGTGGGTTTTTGTTTTCTGTTTTGTACCTTAATAAATCCCTGTGTGTTTGCATCACGTCTGCGTTTGGGTTCCGTTCCTGAAAACCCATGACACACTGACATTCTGGATTCAGGCTGCAATAAATCATCGATGACTAGCCCCTATAAACATTTGAAAATACCTTACCGACTCTCACGAGAAACAATTACCATCCAAATAGTGCTTAACTCATTAACTTCAGCTGCTTCTTGGTTACCTTTTTCGACATGCACGCGATCGGTGATGAAGCAGGAGCGTGAAGATAATGGGCTGCTGCCGCTGCACTCTTCCACGGACATGGATGAAAGTGAACTAAAGTATTTCGTTAGTTTAGGAATTTTTGCATCCATTTTCTATCACGAGTTATTTTGATTCGGCGGTGAATTATGTCAGTCAGGCACATTTTTCCTAGCCTGACTTTGTCATACTCATTTTCCTATTGGAATATGAGTCTGATATCGCTCCGATTGAGCTTTGATTATGAGGTGTGTCTTAACCAAACCAGGAAAAAACAACAACTCTGCACTCAATTGGATAGTCGGTAAACCTACAACCAATCAGAGCAACGCATAAGTCAGCTACTTTGCATACAGTTGTCAAATACAGAACGTAGCCTAACTTTACTTATTTTAGAAGTTAAATAACGAGTGTTGCTTCATTTACTTACTCCTTCATGAGAGCGACCAAAGGAGAAACCACAACGACCACAGGCTTTTCATTACGTCCCATCTTCTTCAGCGACCGTCAGAGCCAGCTGATAAGTTACACTTTCCCGAATCATGTGGGACGGCAAAAATATCTTTCCGATCGACAAATGCCTTGATTGCAGTTTTCTGTTTGTCTATTAAAATTAATGTGCTGTCGATTTATTTCACAACAGACACGACTGAGGGAAGACAGTTAGCGATCTTTGATAACGTGATGATTACATCCCTGCAGATCACCTGTCCATCATCGTATAAAGCCCGCCCTGGCAATTTGATTGGCCCGATCAGTTTTTAACAGTTCATAATTACTCCTCAATGGATTGAGTCCAGACCGAACTTCTCGTCCAAAAAATGTTGTGGGCGGATTTGGGCTGGCATCCAGGCTGACATTTTCCAATAACTCCTTGTTATTTTATTATACACAAAATCAACCACCTATGATTTGACAATCTCATTTTCTCCAGCCAATCACGGGCCCCCTAATCCCGCGGGCCCTGGGCTTCAGCCCCACCTAGCCCTTATGTTAATCCGGCCCTGCCCTGAGGGTTTTTGTCTGTTATTGTCCATTAAAGAGTATTTATGTGCTGTTACCCTTTTGTAGAGAGTGAACCAGCCAGCTTTTCTTATTAAAAACTAATCAGTATCTGTCACTGTATGACTAATCAAATGCGAACACTCACATGTTGACATGTCCTGTCTTGTCAAATTAAGCTTTGGGGAGCTTATTGAAAAGACATTACTTTAATGTCACTCCTGCACTTTACATGAATAAGGTGTTATCTATCTGTCGTTCGTCTGCCCATCCATTCATCAGCTCTATCCATCTATCCATCTAAAAAATGGATTTTGAAAGTTTTCATTTAGAAATTGCTTGTAAACTTCACAAACAATTACAATGAAATTACAATATTGAATGCTGTCTGTCTGTATATTACTATCGTCTATCTAATAACATTATTATTATTGTCTCAGTTTATCTAATTGATGTTATCTAATTTCTAATAGTTCTCTGGGAAAAACTTGTATTTGTGTCTTTAATGCTTTATAAAAAGTTATTGGACAACAATTGTGTACGCTATTCCAAAGTGCCATATTAGTATGAAAGTTTGTTTAGAGAAACAAGTTTGTTTTGAGAAGAAATTGTGGCAAAAAAGGCAAAATGAGCCATCATCTAACTTTCTAACACTTTCCATCATATTAAACATCATGACCTGAGAGTGTAACATCGATGTAGATAGCGGTATGATGCTTTGCGGCTTTCTGTAGTGGCTTGTTATATAATTCCACTGACAGCCAAAACATTCCACAAAGAGGAAGTGTGTAAGATTGCTTTTATGCATTACACTTCTGAGTACTCTCCTCACCAGCCTCTTTCTCTCTCCCTCAGGGAGTCGTCTTCCTCTTCATCCCTCGCTTTTTATCTCTCTCTCTCTCTCTCTCTCTCTCTCTCTCTCTCTCTCTCTCTCTCTCTCTCTCTCTCTCTCTCTCTCTCTCTCTCTTTCACTATGGTATTTTCATGTCTTTTCAGCTTTTTGGCTGTGAAATGTTGTTGAGTCTCCTTGTGAAAACTCTATAATGATCTCTCTGGGTGGGGTTGTATCCCTTATACTCTCTGTTTTGTCAAACACAATACACTCTTTCCTACATATATGATTTAAAGGGCGCCATATCTTACTTTAGTAGCATTTTAGCATTCCCTGATGTCCAATGTTATTGTTTGTCTAGGCTGCATACACCAAAAACAGTAATAATGTAGACTATTATTGATTTACCTTTTAGTTTTATGTGACTTTTGTGTATATAGAAGTGTATAAATATGCAAAGTATAAATTAAAATAAGATTAATCCTTAATAAAGTTACAAAGGTTTTTCAGTTAAGAGCAGTGGGTGATTTCTTTGTCATTAAAAACACAGAAAGCAGCAGGAAAATTAGGCTGCTGTAAGACATAATGCAACTGATACTGTTACACACGTGTTGTTTTTCTCAACGTTTATGCTCACTTAAAGGGATAGTTCACTTTGAAATACATTTTTGATATGTTTTAGCTTACCTCAAGGGCATCCAAGATGTAGGTGTCTTTGTTTCCACAGTATTTTCAATTTTGATATTTTTAGGTCAAACCGTTCTTGTCTGTTAGTCATGGAGGTATATGGGGTCCACCCTGGGTCCACCTCAAAGAGCATGCACAGAAAGTCCAAATTAAACACGATTTAATGACTCGTAAATGTAAGTACACATTGATGGCCTAAGACACGAAACGAGCGGTTTGTGTGAGAAAACGAACAGTATTTCTATTATTTTTACCTCTTGTAATCACAGTCACATCCAAGTGATCTGAAAGGCATCGACATCTGAAGGAAGGCATCACTTATAAGTTATCATGTCACGCGAAGCCGTGCAAATTACTGCTTTGCTCTCCAATTGTGTTAACAACTTCAGGCATTGCGTGACTTACATGTAAAGTCCTTCTGTAATGTGTCCTTGTTTTCGCATGGGTCCGGTCGCAGTCGTAGTCTGTAAACGTTGCAATCTCTTTTTTCCGTGTAGCCACTCTGAAGTCCGAACTGAAGTCTTTTGCATTTTACAGTGGGTGAATCTCTAGTCGTCACTGGTGACGTTGTTGTTCGAACCTTTCTGGATCCGCCTATCAAATTGATAAGTTTAATAATATCAAGTGCAGTGAGAAAAGGCTAGAAGCGCGAAGACATGCTCGAATCTCCCGCAGAAATCCACCAGTACCACTGAAATTAAAAACATTATTTACAAGCTTACTGCTTTGAATCAAGCTAAGGCTAGCAGATAGTTTTGAACACTGGCTGGTTATGTATTTTCTCAAATATGTATTTTGGGTTATTTTTTAACCCCCAAAAAAAGTATACAGTAAAAAACCTCTGGTACATAACTGTTAAATGCTGTCACATTAAACATGAGTTTTATGTTGATGCATTAAACTCAATGTATTGAAATTGATTTATTGACATCGTAGTGTTACTTTTTTTTCCTGCAATTGTTAATGTATACTGTATATCTGATACAGCATTGTTTCCCACCCATTTTGTATTACACCACTGGGTGTATTTATGTTTAAAGACTTTAACTTTTGCATCCTGACCTGAACCAATAGAAAAAATGAGTGTCCTCTTCTTCTAATATTTTAGGGATAATGCAATAACTATTCATCCTCCTCATGGGTTCCCGTCTAGTTGCACCAAAGGGTTGAATACTGAATAAACATTGATTTGTATGTCATTTCAACTGCAACAAACTTCCATCAGTACAGGACCTCATCTCACTCTAAACCCCTCTCATGCTCCCTACAGGGACAAACAATAGCCAACAATTATCTCCTGGTCTCATACCTACTAACTGTCTTTGCAGCGCGTTGCGGTGTGCCCACAAACCCATACCTTCTCAAAACATAATTGTGCCATCTCAGAGTTTTCTGGCAGCCTGGTTGCAGATCGAGCTTGTTCACAACACCTTCAGCAGTAGCTTCATCACCCGTGAAGAGCATTTACAGTTCTGTCAGGTCTGGTGTCATTTTAGACTTTTTAATCGCTCTGGATCTGCTTTGTTACAAAATAAATAATAAAAAAATCCATTATGCATGATTTCTTGGTTTTGCCCTCTTCGGGTTGTCTTTATGTGGATATGGTGAGTGTGGATGCACTGGTATTGTTTTTCAGTGGCTGTGCTTGCATGCATGGAGCGTGTACTACAGACAGTCATTAATCATGACCACTCCGTACAATCAAGTTTTTCTTATATATATATATATATATATATATATATATATATATATATATATATATATACGTCATGTCTCCTCTGTTACTCTCATTCTCCCTCAGTCCCCAGAGGCCCCAGAATCTATCAACACTAACAGATGGGGTGTTTTATGGTATAAGCAGATCCATACAAATGCACACACAAATTCCCTTTAGGGTGCACATACTGAACAAATTTGTGGGACAGATTTGTTGCATATCAATGGCATCAGTTAGTCTATATGCTAATGTATGTGTTTGAGTGCAACAAAAGAAGCATCACTGCTTAGGATTTTCTCCATCATCAAATTTTACACCCTTCCACAACTGATGTTTATGCTCTTTTTTGTCTTTTACATTCTGTCTCCTCTAGCTTTAGATCTTTTCTGCTTCTTCAGCTGCACAGATACTGATTGTCTGGTTGTCTCTGCTAGTAAATAACAATAATAAGAGTGTTTAATTATCAAATTATTTATTTGATAATTCTATCTAATTATTTTGCTCTTCGCATCACCAAACTACATTTCGCTATTGGTGTATCTATAGAGCGGCAGCCAATGAGCCTTCAGATTCTCTCTAACTTATAATGAAATAGTTGTACACATCATTTCAACATGGTGAAATACTACATTGAGGGGGTTGAGCCACACCATGTGTAATTAAAACACTTTCTCATGAGAATTGTCTCTTGGCAAGACATGGATGAAACCACTCAAATGTATTCCTGAAGTGTTAAGACAGAAGCAACAGTCAGAAAAAAAGAACAGTAACATGGTTTTGGCCAAATTAACAAAGTATTTAATCAGGAGATCACAGCTGGAAATTTTTATCAACAGAATGAGCACAAGAACATAAGAACAAAGAAAGGATGATGGCAGGTGGTTCAATAAAACAATATGTCACCGTGTTAAACATAACTCAGTGAGGGGGCAATGTACCTGTTACCCACAGCCCTGCCCCCCACACACTGCTCTGGAGACCCCGGGGAACACACCTCATATCAAACACATCCTTACATCCACACCAAACATTCTCCCACCCTTTCAGTAATTTTCTAACTAAATCAGAGAGAATTTTCAAGCTGTATATATCATACTGCTGTATACTGGTGTGTCATTTCTTTATTTGTTAATGAAATATATTATCCCTTTGACAAAGAAATAATTTAGATGCTTTTTCATTTTTGGGTGAACTATTACTTTAAGGGTCAGTAAGATGATTTTTTTTTCTTTTGAAAGAAATGAATGCTTTTATATAGCAGGAATTTATTAAATAGATAAAAAATATCAGTTAATTTTTGGTCTCCAATAAATGCTGTTTTTTCATTTTCATCCAGAATTTTTTTAAACGTTTCCAGAAACGCGGCACAACTGTTTTCAACACTGGATAATAATAAGAAATGTTTCTTGAGCACCAAATCAGCATATTAGAAGTATGTTTGAAGGATCATGTGACACTGAAGACTATTATGGCTGCTGAAAATGTACATTAGCCATCAAAGGAATATATCATTTTAAAATATATTAAAATATAAAACAATTATTTTTAAAACTGTAATAATATTTCAGAATAATTATGTTTTACTTTATTTTTGATCAAACAAATGCTGTCTTGGTGAACATAAGAATCGTTTTTCAAATACATTGAAATGTCTTAACACCAAAATTCAGTTTAAGTATTATGCCAACTTACTGAGTGAATTTTGGACCTTTCTTTTGAGGAAAAGAAGAGCCTAGGGTTATTAAACATGTGTTTGTGTATTTTTATTTCACATTTTAAATTAAAACAAATTCATGTTACCTTCTTTCTGCTGTCTCCTTCTGGACAGTTTGTTCATGGTATTTCCATTTTTAAAGTGGAATTGCTGCATATCAGTGGTGTTCATCCTATACAGTAGGACGTTCATCCTATACAGTATGTGAAGGTTGAGTAACACTGCTTTTTACATGGATGGTGGTTTGCTTGTTGACCCACAAGTTGCTCTCTTTTATGGTTTGCTTTCGTTTCAAATAATATTTTAGATCAAATCAAGATATTTGATATTCTATTCTGAAATGGTTCACTCAAGGGGTATTTGAACCCGTTCTCATCCCAAAGCGCCATATTTTGACACTTTTGCAAAAGCGTCAATATCCAACGCACATGGCACCCTTTAGCGCCAAATGAGACGTAAAAATAAATAGGGCAGAAGGCGCCTCCTAGTGGTCTAACCCTACCCCTACCCCATACCTAAAACTTAACCGTCTCATTTGGCACTAAAGGGTGCCATGTGCGTTGGATATTTACGCTTTTGCAAAAGTGTCAAAATATGGCGCCTTGGGATGAGAACGCGTTATCATGTATGGATTGTTTTTATGTACACAAAGGCTAAGAAAAGAGTGGGACGTCTGTGTGTCCCAACCCCTTTGTATGGCTTTCTACAGGAAACACAGGGCCCATGAGAGCACATTTGGACTAAATGTTGTTCTGAATACCAGAGATGGTTGATGATTTGAAGCCAAATAGCATTCCTGTCCTTCTCTCTTTCATGAATAGCAGATGATATTGGTAGGCAAGCTTGGTGAAGGTTTGTGTCACAAAGACACTCAATTCATATCAGTACTCATGACTAGAGCAAAAACAATCCATGTACCAAGTGTGCTTTAACTATTTTTTGTGCACCTGTACACTATTTTATATATATACTTTAAATTTGTAAAGTATTAAGAAGAAGATTTTCCCCGATTTTCTTTGTGCTTATTTTTTGTTATTTTAAATCACTGCCCATGATTATTGCTGATTATTTTTTAGTGCCAAAAAGAGTATCATGCTTTCATCCGTCATCATCTGGAACATGATTTAATATGGTAGTAGTCGGTGATACGCACTGCATCGTTCATTGTCTTATTTTTTATGGTTTTTGATGGGTGGCAATCAGCGTTAAGATGCAGTACTGCCACCAATGCTGAAGTGTTAACTTGATAGTTAATGCCACTAGATTACCTGCAATCTTATATTGTGTAGTTTTAATATATATATATATATATATATATATATATATATATATATATATATATATATATATATATATATATATATATATATATATATATATATATATATATATATTACAGCTATTGTCAATACCAGTATATTTGTTTTGTTCCTTTTTGCATTCTTACTGGCCTCTGTTAGTTTTTCCTGAATATATAGTGAGTTCATACACACATGGCCCTGGGCTGCCATTTCTATTTGCCAACCAGCTAATCAGATTTCCCATTATTAATCGTGCCAGATTTTTGCCGTCAGTGTAATCTGTCATTTCTCTTTTTGTCCCTTGAGGAACCAAGACAGATTTCTTTCTGCATTGGTCAGGCCTGATGTTCTTTGTAGTGATCATCGGAAAGAACCATCACAGAAGATTGTGACCAGACACCCACAACCTTAAAATTATTCTTAGGTGGTATGGCGTAGTGTATGGCATAGTGGCTAAAATTTATTCTGTAGAAGTAACAATCCTCAGTATTTTAAAGAGAGTGATAGAGTTTCCATTAAATGTCTTTGGCATTATAAATTATATGTCGTTATTTTACTTATCATTATTTTTCTGTCTGTAAACGGGCCAACTTTGAGTAACTTGCTCAGCAAGATTCTCTTCAAACTGACCCTTCACCATGATACAGTAGGGGCTTTTGCACCGATGGAACCTTTTCATAGTTAGAACTATTAGAACTATTGGCGAATGTTGATTATAGTTCCTAGAGTTCTTAGTTCCTAGTTCCTATAGTTCCTAGTTCTAGGAACTTAGTTCCTAGAACCAAGTTCCTAGAACTATCATGTGCAAAAGCCCCTAGTATGTCTCTTCTAAACCAGAGTGAACACACTGAAGTGGCAAGCAACATATTTTGTAACTCACCTGTTTATCAAGTGATAGCTATGGTACTTGTGATCAATAAATATTAAGGACCAGATATCAGAAGATTAGTTCTAACTCACTGGAACATATAGAATTGGCATTTTGAATTGATTACTGAAATGTAGAACTCAGACTCATAGATAAATGTAAACTAATAGAAGTAAATGGATGTATCGTTCTTGACTAAATCAAATACGATTGAATCCTTTGAAAAATAATATAATATGAATAAAACACAAATAAACAACAACAATAAACAATTAAGTTCACAATAGATACTTATTCAAATTAAGGATATAATATAATATAATTCAGAATCACAATAGAGCACATGCACTTCAATAGTTCAAACTTGGCCAAGGAAAATAAGATGAAACAGGAAAATAAAGCAAAGTGTCTCTTGATTTGGCCTTAATCTAGACAGTTTTGTCATCTTTTACATCCGTTTCTGAACTTTCCAGTTTGTTTACAGTACATGTTTTTTTTCTTTGACTGCTTCTCTTTCCTTAAAGCGCTGAGCCTCTAAGGTTATCTCTCACTTTAATAATATATCTTTTTTTAGATCATATGAATCTAAATTTTATTTTTAACAGCTTATGAACCCAAATTCAGTGTCTTGCGTTGCTCTGAATCTTGTTCTCCCACACATTCTGCTCTCTCGTTCTTTCATGCTCTGCCTTTGACTTCTTTTGGAGTCAAAGCTAACCTCTGACTTCAACCAATCAAAATCCACTTCGACCAACTCCTTTTTCCAAATGTAACTTAATATAAGATAAGGTAACTATAAATCAACATTCCTTATCATATCCTTATAAATCAATTTTCCTATTAATACTAAAGCAAAACTTAGTATTGCTAAACATATATTTTTTATATTTTTAAATAATTTTATAAAATATACATATATATATATATATACGTATATATATATTAAAAAAAACTATTTATAATTACTAGTGACCTAGTCAGTGACCTGGGTTGCATTTTGTTAATTGCATGGTTTCTATTTTTTCTAACTGCAAACTGTAATTATTCACATCTGATTTTAGCTTCATATGTCCAAAACTTTTGCGTCCTGAGACTCCTGAAACTTTTACTGAATATTGCAGTCTTAAATACTATCCACAGAAGTAAACAACAAAACATAGACTATAAATAAAATATACCATGATTACATGGCTTCAACTTCACAATCACTAAGCTTCCAACAACTCTTGCAGTCTTTATTTAAAAAAAAAAAAAAAAAAAAAACATTTTCCCTGAAAGTTTAAATTAGAAGATTTTGCAAGAATGTGCTGTGCAGCTGTGAAAGTGGACTTGTGAGTAGATGAGTTTTCCTGTTTGGTGATGTTTTATGTCCCCAACAACCTCTGTTGTCCCATTTAATCACTTGTTAGCTACTGTCATTTTCAAAACAGGTAAAAGCTTTGAAAATTACTGATGTGTTTTACACCATAAAACAGCCTTGTCTTAGCTTTTGTTTACCGCAGACCTTATTTTAGGCATTCAACCAAAAACCCACTGACTTCAGTACGATGGAATCATAAGTGCTAAAATCCTAACTTGTTTTCAGGTTTTGGCCTACAAAAATGTCATTCCTGTGGCAGTCTTATGTTTTGTGTGGATATATTTATTTGTTCATTACCAATTTTAATGTTCTGTGTATTATGAAGAATATAGCCTATAAAATGTTGTTTTGACTTTGGATTCGATATAAGCCTTTACATGTTAAAATAGCATAATAGGGACACTTTAATAGAATACAACAGAACATCTCATTGTTCCTGCAGAGGGCTGAATGTGTGTTTTGTTCTAATGTTACCATTATACATATATATATATATATATATATATATATATATATATATATATATATACACACACACATATATATATATATATATATATATATATACACATTATGTATTAATTAAAAATGCCTTAAACTTTTAATTTTTAAAAATGACTGAATTGACAGAAATGTCAGAGGAACATTTTCCCTTACCTTTAAATGTCACTTCCTGCTCACTCCTGCAGACAGACTCATACAGACTTTATATATATATATATATATATATATATATATATATATATATATATATATATATTTACAGCTCTTCAACAAGAGAAAGCTTTCTTTTTAAGCTATGTAGTTTGTTATGATGAGAATGTTTGTGTGTGATATGGTGAGAGGCTGTTCTCTTACAGATATAAAGACCCTCTCGTAATGAATCCAGGATTCCAGTCTTGGTGTCGCATGTGCATTGCATCAGATGTCACAAAATTGTATGTCATCCAGAGATATCCAGGGCTTGTTTTCAGTACAGTTTCTTTCTGTTCAGTAATGTTTTATTTTTGTCGTAAAAATTAATTTTGTTCATTTATATATGTATGTATGTATATATATATATATATATACACACACACACACACACACACACACACACACATATATATATATATATATATATATTGGGGTGTAACGAATAAACGTATTCACATTGTAACCGTTCGTTCAGTTCATTTTTCCTGCCACAAACATTTCGTGATTCAAATGTAGGCGCATCGCAGGTGGCAAAGCGCGTTCATAATGTAAGAGACGTTGGCGTGACCACAACATTACCCAACACTCAACTGGCAAATGTAATGTAAGCGGAACGAAACTGAGCTACTCGTTATTGTGTGGTTGATAATGACGTACCGTTCTATCAGTTTGGACCAATGCAGCGCGCGAAGCCGATCTTCATCATCAGCACTGTTACTACACAGCCAAATCCAGTAAAGAAAACATTTGAATTCGCCACTGAAGTAATAACATCGCTGCGAGATCTAGTGAGAAAACATTCACATTTCTCCGTTATTAGCGGATCAAACAGCGCTGACGTGGAAACCAGGAAGAAACATTGTGCCATGAATGAACTATCCAGTGTCCACAGATCAGCAACATCACCATGGATTTACTGTATAACACTACTAACTGTAAGTTTGGCCGGAATAGTAGGCTAAAATGCTTTCAAGTAACATCATGTCGGTTGTATTTTGACATTATAAATACAATTGCTGCCCTCAAATGTTAATCTGAACTAAAATAAACCTTTGTTTATACTACAATATTATATTTCATTTTGTCCAAGGAGCTGTTTTGTTTTATATGCTCCTAAGACAGAGTCAAGTATAGTTCCATCATTGCTCAAAGTTAAAAAATATCATACTTTATGATGTTAGTTTTAATAAAAATATAATAAAAAAAAATTAAATCAAGGAAATTTCTTTCAGCGTCCAGCTCAGTTCAGTTCTCAATGCAGGCATATCAATAATGTTGATTGAATAAATGGAATGGTAATGGACTCATTTATATAGCGCTTTCATAGACCCAATGGCCACCAAGCGCCTTTGCCTCACATTAACCCATTCACTCACCCATTCATAGACCGACGGCGGTCTCAGCCATGCAAGGCACCATCCAGTTTGTCGGGAGCAGCTGGGTTAGGTGTCTTGCTCACTGGACACCTCGACACTTGGTCAGGTGGAACCGGGCATTGAACCACCAACCTTTTGGTTTGTAGACAACCTACATGAACCACTGAGCCACTGCCGCCCCAATCAATATTAAGTGTCCCCAACTAAGCAAGCCAAAAGTCAAAGGAATCAGGTGACTGAATGGAGAAAGAAAAAAAAACTATAGACCATTTCACAAAGATGTAAACAACACTAGTCCAGAAGCACTTCCTGTTTCAGTTTTTAACACTACATAAAAGCTGGGATAAAATACAGCCAACAGAACATTTAAAACTGAATCAAAAAGTTAAACAAACATCTTTAAGATGTTTTCTTTACATGTGAAATAAAGAAAACAGTTACAAACTGAAACAGGAAGTGTTTCTGGAACCACTGTTGTTTACATCTTGTGAAATGGTCTATAGACTACATAGATCTGGCTATGTGAGACTATATTTTGAATTAATCCCTTTTTCTTTACATGACAAATTGACATTAAAGTACAGAATAACTATCCTAATTATCCTGAACCTTGTATAATCATTTGTTTCATGTGTCGCAAGAACACGAGAGGTTCTTGGAGCGTGCGTAAATATCACATCCATTTGATTTTCCTGACAAAAATGTCCCCTAAACATAAAAATCAGTCTACAGGCTTTCATAGACAACCTACTGTAGGAAGTTGGCGAAGGACTCCTTTTTTTTGTCTCCTTTTTTTTTTTTTCTTGTTACAAGCTGTTTATACATTCGCAATAAAACAGTGATTATACACATAGACCCTTAAACATAAAGATAAATTTACAGATTATATATGCAGATTAATATATGCATGTATATATGTACATTTTACTATTATTATTTTTTTTTTCTTTGCTGTATTGCGTGTACTGACACTTTTTGTTTCTTGTCTGTGTGTTTTTGGACATGTGGGCCTCTGCAAATGAGTGTATGTTGAATGTTCCTCTAAATGCTGGAAGGGTTGGGTTGGTCTCTTTGGGCTCCAGAACTCTGATCCAAATGGGTCAAGACGCAAAACAAAACACTCTGGAGGCACCACAAGACAATCTGTTTAATCTGCTGACTGTAATCTCTCAGACCTACTACTGACCAGACAGAGAGCCAAAAACAGAATCAATACACCCTATTATTCCAGCATATCACCTAGATCTTGTTTTTAGAGACCGTGTGATAATCTCTTAGTTAACTTTGCCATGTGTCAACAACCAGATCTTAGAGTAAGTGATGTCATCGTCCACCTCAGTTCAGTTCTCATACAACAACGTCAGTATCAATCAGATCAATAATATTGTTAAATATTAAATAAAAAGGTGATATGAATCGTGATAATGAACTATAAAACAGCTCTTTTTTTACTCAACTTTGAGATGTATAAATCTGTTTTATGTGTTTATCTACATTTGTATGTGCTAATATGTGTAGCAGGTGCTATAACAATATTTTAGTGTTGATTTTTAAAGGGGTGTCGGGTGTTTAGTCTGACTAAAATTAGAATATTTTAAAGCATCAAAATGGAGGCTTCTCAGTTCCCTTTATAGTCACTCCGAGTTACGTCAGGAGTGATGGAGAATGGGGGTTTCGCATAGAAGCCAATCCTCTTCCGAGTATTTAACAACGAGCCAATGGCATGAGAATGCCTTGGGCTGCGGAATTTGCATAGCCGTACTCCGCCCCACCGTGTGGGTATAAAAGGAGGAAGTGAACGCAACCGCAGTATGTTTTCGCTTTCGGAGCCAATAGATTTCTTCACTCCTTAAGCCATTCTCACTGACAAGACTCTTCGAGACGAGCGTCCTCTTCAGTGCTGGTGTGACGGCGGTACCCAGTGGGATTCTGCATTGCCTGCGATCTGTGCAGTGGTCTGCCAAACTTTGCGCTTCTCCCTGGTCGCCTCGGCACTGAAAGAGTGAATTTCCTCCTCTCCACTAAAAGAGCTGCACGTGGCACGTCTTTTTAAAGATGCCTCGCCCGTGTTCTTCTGGGTGCGGTCGATTCATTTCGTCCTCTGATGGTCACGATCGCTGTTCTGTGTGTTTGGGCATTCAGCATGCAGCAGCAGCTTTTGTGGATGAGTCATGTTCCTTCTGTGGGAATATGACCATTTCTACACTGCGATCGAGACTCAATGATCTAACAAAAGTGAGAGTCCCCGTACCCGCTACCGTTCTGCTTCTTCTTCTGAGAAGCTCTTCGACTCGCGGGCAGGGTGATCTGACTGTGACGGTGTGGAACAGAGACCCGACGAGAGAACCTCGGGCCACACCTCCAGCTACAGTGTTAGAGCCAGCGAGCGCTGAATCGGTGTTGACGTCTGCCTGTTCGCAGGCACCGTCGATTTCGTTTGGCGCTCCAGAGGATGATGCAATGTCGATCGCAGCATCACAGGGCGGGCTTGAGTCCTCGGGAAGTGAGAAAACAGTCCAGAGCTGAGACGCCGAGCGGACTCGTCTGCTCGACGCCCCTCTCCCAGGTTGGCCTGTTCGGCGGTGCGGTCGAGGACTTTGCCCAGCAGTTCTCGACCACCAAGAAGCAGACGGAGGCCATTAGACACATCTTGCCCCGACGGTCAGCTGCTGCCTCCACCCAGCCGTCGGCTCCGGCGCCTCCCTCTGCTTCCCGCCGAGGACGCCCCCTGCGGCTCCCCTCCCTCCCGTGCCTCCCCAGCAGCAGCCTTCGTCCCGGAAGCATCGTGGAGGAGGCCGCAGGCCGGTGTCGCAGTTCCCTCAGGCCGCGCGCCCGCTAAACGCCAGGCGCGAAGCGGCGTTCCTGAGACGGGCTTCTCAGTGATGATTTCGAGTGCTTTCCAGGCGGTGGTAGCAGGCCCCCTCCTTCCCCCAGTGGAGGGCCGGGGGAGAATCTTTTGTTCTCAGCTCCCCGCTGCTCACCCACGGGTGGGCAGCACCCTGAGTTGGTTAAAGAAAGACTCGACATCATCACTGAGCACACAGATAGCAATGAGTGTGCTCGACCTCCCGCCACGTTGACCCTCTCATTCCCCGTGGAACGCTGGTCCTTCCCTGGTCTCTTCTGTCGGGGAACCGGGGTCGACTGGGCATCGGTACGGGGTAACTCCCGGGCCCATGCCGGCTCTCCCCGTCCCGCTGCCCCTCCGGGGGACGTCTGTGGTTCGCATGACCCCATTGGTTCAATTTCTGGGAGCTTGGTTAGAGTTTCCCCGGGCTGTCCCGTTGGGTCATCAGAACGATCAGATTCGGCTACGCCAATTCAGTTTCATTTCATTTTCATTTCAAACACTTTATTTGTCCCCAAGGGGCAATTTGTGAGGCCACATACAGTAACGAAACTATAACATCCTACGTTAAATAAATAACACAGTATACATAAATACATTAATGAATACCCAATATATAAATATATATAAAATATCTAAATCAAAACATAATCAACAAAGGGCTAAAAAAGGTTGGGAATTTAAAAGCTGCACTGATCTAGGAACAAAGGTTGCCTTCCTCCTTTGTGTCCTGCAACATGGACAACGAAGCCGTCGCCGTGAAGGAAGCCACTCAAAAACAGAAAACATCACATGTGATGCGTCATGCAAGATCCTCCCCGCCAACCTCAGCGTTTGCTGTTCACTTATACTAGAAAGAGACCTGATAGGGAGACCGATAATTTTTGAGCAGACTTTAACCGTGCGCTCCAGACTATTCCTGGTTTGAAGGCTTATAGAGTGAAACCAGCAGACGATGGAAAATGTACTGACACTTTCAATATAGGAGTAGTAGAACATAATAAGTAAGTTCTTACTAACTCCAAAGGAATTAAGCTTCCTTAAAAGATATTGCCGCTGCTGGCATTTCCTCAATATCTCCTCTGTATTAGAAGTAAATTTAAATAGATTGTCAAAAATTGTCCCAAGGTACTTGTACTCCTTGACAATCTCTATAGGCTTCCCGTGAATGACTGTAGATGCTGCCATAGCCACCTGCCTCTGCTTATTAGAAAAGGTTACTACCATCTCTTTAGTCTTATCCAAATTAAAGCTCCAAACAGGAAATGTCACACCACTCAACAAATTCCTGAAGGGCTGGGCCATGATGCTGTGAAGGGCCTGAAAGCAGAGACAGTAAAACAATATCATCGGCAAACTTAATCAGATGACAATTAGGTTGAGCAGATCTACATTCATCGGTATACAGAATGAAGAGCAGAGGGGAAAGGACACATCCCTGGGGAGAGCCAGTTGAAGTATATCGGAGGTCAGAAGAGATACTGTTGACCAGCACTCTCTGAGATCTATCTGGTTAAAAAGTCAATTATCCATAAAATCAGTTGGTCCTCCAGATGAAAACGACTAATAAGTCTCTCGGCTAGGATATGTGGCTGTAGGGTATTAAAAGCCGAAGAAAAATCAGCAAACAAAAATCTGGCTGTGGTATTAGGAGACTCAAGATGCTTATGAACAATGTCTGTGATAAACACCTTTGCATCATCAACCCCTCTACCTGTGCGATAGGCAAACTGAAGTGGATCCAACTGTGAAGCAGTTACTTTAGTGATGTAGTTTTTAATAATCCTCTCCATTGCCTTCATCATGAGAGAGGTGAGTGCAACAGGTCTCAGATCGTTGAAGGATTTTATGCAACTCTTTTTTTGGTATCGGAATAACTGTAGAATGTTTCCATAGTTGAGGAACTACACCACTAGCCATAGATTTCTGAAATAGAGTCTGAACCCCCCCCCCCTGGACAACCTCCTCTGTACTTATAGTAAAGGCAGAATCACCAGGTTTTAAAGTAGAAATGGTTGTTTCCACTTGAGTGCTAATGTCTGTCTCAAATCTGGTATAGAAAGAATTAAGATCATTAGGAAGAGATGTTAAATTGCTTCCTGCAACCTGAATGTGCCTACGAGCAGTGGGAGCAATATTAACTGCTGCCATTTTCTTAAGACCCTGCCAGACTGTATGGAGGTTTTCTTGAGTAAATGTTTGCTCAATCTTGTTCTTATATTTCAGTTTAGCAGCTTTAATAGCACGCTTAACTTCTCTGTTAACCTCCTTTTTTTCATGCTCAGTGCCGGTGTAGAAAACTCTCTTTTCCTTATTTAGAATTTCTCTTCGAGTTCCTTCGTTACCCAGGGCTTATTATTCGGAAAAATGGTGACCTTCTTAGAAGGAATGATGTCATACACACAGAAGGAGATATACAATGTTACTATATCCACTTGCTCATTAATATCATTTGATAGAGCCATGAGCATATTCGGTAACACTTTACAATACGTGTGCACTAATATGCATTAATTCATGCTTAACTAATGCACAGATAATCATGAGTTAATGTATAACTAATGAAGAACTAAACCATTAATTAATGATTACTGCATCAGCAACTAATAAAGAGTCTATATGATTAATACATTAAGTAATACATGAATTGCTATTAATTCACTGTGTCATTGTGTATTAATTCCTTAATAACATATTTTATTAACTAATAGTGTAAATTAATGTGTTAATTACCACAATTAGTCATAGCTACGCACTTCAACTTCCAGTTGTCTGCCTTAATTAATCATTAGCTAATGATTTGCAAAGGTATCATTATGTTATGACTTTACTTGTTGAGGCACATCATTATTAACTAGTCATTTAGTAATTGTAGTAATTTGCACATGAATTTGCATTAACAATTAATTAATTAATCATGTATTAATGCATATTAGTGTACCTGTCATATTATCTGGAAGTTGAAATACAAGGCTTTGGCTCATTCTGGTAATTAACATATTAATTAACACTATTAGTTAAAAAAATGAGTTATTATGGAATTAATCCACAATTACATATTTAATTAATAACAATTCACGTATGAATGAATACATTAACCTGACATACTCTTAATTAGTTCCTAATGTGGTAATCATTAATGAATAGCTTAGATAATCATAAGTAACACATTAATTCAGTATTATCTGTGCATTAGTTAAGCATGAATTAATGCTTATTAGTGCACACGTATTGTAAAGTGTTACCGCATATTCCAATCAGTTATTTCAAAGCAACCCTGCAGTCTGTCAATACTCAGACATGGGCAGTATTTCAAATAAATCTATTTTAAATACGTATTTAATTACTTTAGTGTATTTTGTAATTTGTATTTTGCAGGTGTGGAAAAAATAAAATGTAGTTTGTAACAAAATATTTTGACGGAGTGTATTTGAGTATTTCAAATACTTAAATACTTAAGAAAAATCACCATAGCAATGTCATGATTCTGCCCTCGTGTCCTTGATTTTCTCTAGTCTTGAAGCAGGATCATGACAGTATTGTGTGCAAGCACATGGCCTTTTTTTGGGCCATGTGCTTGTGTTGTCTCGTTACGCACCCTGTCCCCTTGTTTTCCTCGTCTTGTCATTGTCCAGTAAGCTTCACCTGTTCTTGTCATTAGTGTCTCCCTATATCATCCCTTGTGTTTGCTGTCCTGTGTTGGTTCATTGTGATTCTTACCTGCGTGTTACCTTACTTTGTTAAGCCTTGTGAGTATCCTTTCAAGAGTCTTATCTAGAGAGAGTTCTGATTCTATATTCACTGTGATTTCAGACCCAAAAAAGGCAGAAACATAAGTTATCATATTCATCTAATTTTTGTTAGCGATCCGCTAGCTGCCCTTCCCAGAAGCATGCCGTCTAAAAACCCAGCCCGTTCTCATCCCAAGGCGTCATATACGAAGCTTTTGCCAAAGCGTAGACATCCAACGCACATGGCACCCTTTAGAGTCAATATGAGAAACAGATATATATAGGCAGAAGGCGCCTCCTAGTGGTCTAACCCTATCCATACCCCAGACCTAAACCTACCCATACTCTGTGCGTGTTATATAGACGCTAAAGGGTGCCATGTGCGTTGGATGTCTATGTTTTGGCAAAAGCGTTGTATATGCCGCCTTGGGATGAGAATGTGTTGCAAAAACGTGTCTCTGTAGGCTAGCTAGACTCTGAGATCTGCACACAAAAACAATGGGTTCACCAACCACTAAAACCTAAATAAACAGTGTTCTAAGTTACCAATCACCAACGGGGTGGGTGTTGTGAGGTTTTGCGCTCGTGCACGGCTGCACGCGAAGTCGTCGCTAACATTAACCCTAGCCCTAACCCTTCATAGGCCCTACCTATTATGAAACGGCGCGTCTGTCGCAACTCCACTGAAATTTCCATGATAAGCAAGCGTTCACACAATATAAATGTATTACATATGAGAAATATCGATTTTGTATAAAACTACCACACCATTGATGTGAACTTAGCTATACATGCCAGTTATGTCAGAGGGTGCTATTTCAGGCCCTGTAGAGATTTATTGAAATGCCCAAACTTTTTTATTTTGCTACTTTGCCATTTTGAATTTACACATTTATAATATTTGTGTTATTGCTACTATTTGTGTTATTGACCTTAGAGTAATAAAAAAAGACTATTGTGATTATTATTATTTATTATTATTGATAAATTATTGTGAGAGTATTTTTGTATTTTCAAAATACTAATTACTTGTATTTTATTTAAATACATTTTTCACATCAGTATTTTGTATTTTATTTAAATACATTTCATGAGCCAGTATTTGTATTTTGTAACAAAATAGTTTTTGATGTATTTGTGCCCACCTCTGTCAATACTGTCATTAGTCCATTGTTTAATAACCTTTACAACCTTCTCTGTTCTCCTTACAACAGGCAAATAGGCTGGTGCCAGTAGTACAGTGCAGTGGTCAGCAGAACCAAGTGGAGGAAGAGCGATTGATCTATATGCACCTGAAATTGAGCCGTAACATTTATCCAATATTTTTCCCAGACGAGTAGTGCATGTAACATACTGTTGAAAACCTTTCAAGGATTTTTCTGCTGCACAATGGTTAAAATCACCCAAAATAAATTTGGAAGAATCTGGAGATGTTGATTCCAATCTATCTAAGGTGTTCTTAATATACTCTATGGCTGAAATAGCGTTTGCTCTTGTGATGAATATAAACCAATATAAAAAAAGCTGTGGAAATTCCCTGGGTAAATAAAAAGGGCGGTAAAGATACAGCTAAAAGTTCAATGTCAGGGGTACACAATTTCTCCCTTACGACAATCGTTGAGCACCAGCGCGTGTTTACATACAAACAAACACCACCACCCTGCTGTTTTCCCGTAGACTCATTGTCCCGGTCCAGTCTCAGGGGAATTCCAAAGCCATCTATACATAAAGAGTCATCATTGTCATTCTTATTTAACCATGTTTCAGTGAATGCTAAACTAGAAGCAGTCCTATATTGATGCATATAGTTCACGTTAGCTTGCAGTTCATCAATTTTGTTACGGAGAGAACAGACATTGGCCATTATGACTGATGGGAGCGATCGATGTTTACATTTCTCCCGCTTGAGTCTAGCTCGTATTCCACCCTTTTCTTCCCCCTTCCTCGTTACCTTTTTGTTGTTATTTTGGAAAGATTCCCTCTGGATGGACGTCTTACGTATTATTTCCTCTGGGATCCTCTCTGTCACAGTAGCCTGATGAGGGTGGAATCGCAGCTGCAGCAGAA
The DNA here is from genome assembly GCA_030378365.1 of Hybognathus amarus. Classification (NCBI taxonomy): domain Eukaryota; kingdom Metazoa; phylum Chordata; class Actinopteri; order Cypriniformes; family Leuciscidae; genus Hybognathus; species Hybognathus amarus. The sequence goes on along the minus strand of JAQIUQ010001183.1, from coordinate 30,112 downwards.
AATCCCTTGAATATGCAAGTCGGGGTTCTCCGGGAGATCATATCCAGTTGAAAGACAAAATATGTGCTTCAAAAAATGAAGAAAGACCAGTAGCCAGAAACGTCTTCTATACTCCATATCGGTCGTAGAAACGGTGTTTCAACAGTCAATCAGTGTTAATCAGCGCCAATGACAAGACGCACATGTAAACCACCACATATAAGACGCAAATATCCTCTCAATATAACATGGACTGTTTGAATGTCATCATGTTAATGCACTCAATATATAAAAACAATAAAACGACTTATACTCTAAAAGAAAACACGTTCAAAGTTTCGTTACTCTATGAGCCAGAGGGTCAGCCACACGAGCAGCGACCTCCTAGAGTCACTGGAACTCGGAGTGAGCCGTGATGCCATGCCCACCTCGCTCGGTCTCCTCCCCGTTTCAGGGGAATTCGCTCCATGGTGGTCGGTGGCAATGCCCCGGTCATGAGAGCGGAGATTGCGACCCTGCTGGCGAAGGGTGCAATCGAGACGGTCCCTCCAGCCGAGGTGAGGTCCGGGTTTTACAGCCCCTACTTCATTGTCCCCAAGAAGACCGGTGGGTTACGGCCGATCCTGGATCTGCGCATTTGAACCGTACTCTCCACCGACTGCCATTCAAAATGCTCACAGCCAAACGCATTTCGAATGCGTCCGGCCTCAGGATTGGTTTGCAGCGATCAACCTGAAGGACGCGTACTTTCATGTCTCCATTTTGCCTCGACACAGACCGTTTCTTCGGTTTGCTTTCGAAGGCCAGGCATATTACACGGTTCTCCCATTTCGGGTTAGCTCTGTCTCCTCTGCGTCTTCACGAAGATCGTCGAGGCAGCCCTTGTTCCCCTTCGCGAACACGGGGTTCGCATCCTGAAATATCTCGACGATTGGCTGATACTGGCACACTCTCGAGAACAGGTTTGCGAAACACAGAGACCTGGTGCTCCAGCACCTAGCCCGTCTGGGCCTTCGGGTCAACCGGGAAAAGAGCAAACTTTGCCCCGTGCAGAGGATCTCTTTTCTCGGGAATGGAGATAGATTTGGTCGCCATGTCTGCGCAGCTCACGAACGAGCGCGCGCACTCACTGCTGACTTGTCTTCGTCAGTTCGAGGGCAAAAGAGCGGTTCCACTGAAACTCTTTCAGAGGCTCCTGGGGCATATGGCATTCGCAGTCACGGCAACGCCGCTCGGATTGCTTCATATGAGACCGCTTCAGCTGTGGCTTCACGATCGAGTCCCGAGGTGGGCATGGCATCGCGGCTCACTCCGGAGTTCCAGTGACTCCAGCGTGCCGCCGTACCTTCTTCCCGTGGTCGAACCTCAGCTTTTTACGGGCAGGTGTCCCGCTTCAGCGAGTTTCCAGGCATCTCGTTGTCTCCACGGATGCATCCACCACGGGTTGGGGGGCCATGTGCAATGGGCATGCAGCCGCAGGTTCCTGGACAGGACCCCAGCGCCTCATGCACATCAATTGCCTCGAGCTGCTGGCAGTACGCCTGGCCCTGCACCGCTTTCGAGCACTGCTCAGGGGTCAACATGTACTTGTCTGTTCAGACAATACCGCTACAGTAGCGTACATCAACACCCAGGGTGGTCTACGCCTCACGTCGGATGTCGCAGCTCGCTCGCCACCTCCTGATATGGAGTCAGAAGCACCTGAGGTCCCTTCGTGCAGTGTACATTCCAGGAGACCGGAACCTGGCAGCCGACGAGCTGTCACGGGTCCGCCCTATCTCCGGCGAATGGCGACTCCATCCCCAGACGGTTCAGCTGATTTGGGACCAGTTCGGGGAGGCACAGATAGACCTGTTCGCCTCTCGGGATTCATCCCACTGCGTCCAGTTTTATTCCCTGTCCGAGGGCACACTCGGCACAGACGCGCCGGCGCACAGCGCAAGTATGCGTTTGCCCCAGCTGAGCCTCCTTGCACGGGTGTTGTGCAAGATCAAGGAGGACGAGGAGCAGGTCTTGCTGGTAGCCCCTTATTGGCCCACCAAGACGTGGTTCTCCGAACTCATGCTCCTCGCGACAGCACCTCCTTGGCCTATTCCTCTGAGGCAAGACCTACTCACTCAGAGACGGGGCACTCTGTGGCACCCTCGTCCCGATCTGTGGAGGCTACACGTTTGGCTCCTGGATGGGACGAGGCAGGTTTGAGTTCGCTGCCACCTGCGGTGGCGGCAACCATCACTTCCGCCAGAGCGTCGTCCACTAGACACCTCTACGCGTTGAAGTGGAACCTCTTCGTCAGCTGGTGCTCTTCTCGCGGAGAAGACCCCCGGAGATGCTCGATCGGTGTCGTGCTTTCTTTCCTGCAAGAAGGGTTGGAGCGTAGGCTGTCGCCCTCCACCCTTAAGGTTTACGTCGCGGCCATTGCCGCGTCTCATGACGCAGTAGATGGAAGATCCATCGGGAAGCACGACCTGGTCATCAGGTTCCTGAGGGGAGCGAGGAGGTTAAATCCGCCTCGTCCTCCCTCGTGCCCTCTTGGGACCTCGCAGTAGTTTTAAGTGCTCTGCAAAGGCCTCCCTTTGAGCCTTTGCAATCGGTAGAGTTAAAGTTTCTGTCTATGAAGACAGCACTCCTGGTTGCATTGGCCTCCATCAAGAGGGGTAGGGGACCTGCAGGCATTCTCCGCTGACGAAGCGTGCCTACAGTTCGGGCCAGGATACTCTCACGTGATCTTGAGACCCCGGCCTGGATACGTGCCCAAGGTTCCCACCACTCCCTTCCGGGATCAGGTGGTGACCCTGCAAGCGCTGCCCCTGGAGGAGGCAGACCCAGCCTTGGCACTGCTCTGTCCAGTACGTGCGCTCCGCACCTACATTGACAGAACGCGGTGTTTCAGGACCTCAGAACAGCTCTTTGTCTGTCATGGGGGGAGCCAGAAGGGAAGGGCTCTCTCAAAGCAACGGCTGTCTCACTGGATAGTGGACGCTATTGCTTTGTCTTACCAGCAGCAAGGACGTCCGTGCTTCCTTGGTGTGACGGCCCACTCCACCCGGAGTGTGGCTTCCTCTTGGGCTCTTGCGCATGGCGCCTCGCTAACAGACATTTGCAGAGCTGCAGGCTGGGCGACACCTAACACCTTTGCAAGATTTTATAATCTGCGCATTGAGCCGGTGTCCTCATGTACTCGCTTCCACTAGTACTGGACCCGCTTAAGTGTCTTCGCTTGCTCGCCATTCCACTCCTCGGATTGGATAAGTGTGATATTCCTCAGGTAGCCTCAGCTAGCCCTGAGTCCTCCAGCACTCATGATGCGGGCACCACTGCTAAACTATCCGCTCCGGTGCCGGCTAGGTGCCTCCGTGTGCACGGTTCCCCGGGTAACTGTCTCACGTGTATTCTCCACTGTAAGCCTCTCTGAGCATGTGTCTTCCCTCGGCAAGCCATCTGCCACCCCTGGAGTTAAAATTAGCCACCTGCGGTTGGTGCTCCAGTGATCTCCATGTGCAGTCCCTAGTGGCCACATGTGTATTCGTAAGTCCTCCCTTCGGTAGGCATCTGGTAGCATGTCCCTCCCGGGATATGTTTCCCAGTGTACCTTGGTATTATTGTGTCAAAGTAGGACCACCTGGTTGTAAGCCTAAAGTTCAGGGGTCTAGACTTTCGCAGGGCACTGGAAGACAGCTGTAAGATGGCGTGATGGCACAGACCCCCATTCTCCGTCACTCCTGACGTAACTCGGAGTGACTACGAAAGGGAACGTCTCAGTTACTGGTGTAACCCTCGTTCCCTGAGTAGGGAACGGAGACGTTACGTCTCCTTGCCACTTCTGCTGTACCGCTGGGTGACGCCTGAGTTCAGTCTCGGCTCCTCAGCGAAGACATACTGCGGTTGCGTTCACTTCCTCCTTTTATACCCACGCGGTGGGCGAAGTACGCTATGCAAATTCCGCAGCCCCAAGGCATTCTCATGCCATTGGCTCGTTGTTAAATACTCGAAGAGTATTGGCTTTCTATGCGAAACCCCCATTCTCCGTCACTCCTGACGTAACGTCTCCGTTCCCTACTCAGGGAACGAGGGTTACACCAGTAACCGAGACGTTTTAGCTATCAAAACATAGTCATTGAAATTGAGTTAGTCTCTCGCTAAATATCCAGAGTATTAAGGATGCTAAAACCCTCTCTGAGAAGTTGCATCACTACATTCATTCCTGGTAAGAGCACCAGGACTACAAAGATCAAAGTAGAACTTCTATAAAAAAAATTCACTGACTTCAACAGTAAATGTCAAGTACTGTTACTGTCAGAGGTGGGCACAAATACATCAAAAACTATTTTGTTACAAAATACAAATACTGGCTCATGAAATGTATTTAAATAAAATACAAAATACTGATGTGAAAAATGTATTTAAATAAAATACAAGTAATTAGTATTTTGAAAATACAAAAATACTCTCACAATAATTTATCAATAATAATAAATAATAATAATCACAATAGTCTTTTTTTATTACTCTAAGGTCAATAACACAAATAGTAGCAATAACACAAATATTATAAATGTGTAAATTCAAAATGGCAAAGTAGCAAAATAAAAAAGTTTGGGCATTTCAATAAATCTCTACAGGGCCTGAAATAGCACCCTCTGACATAACTGGCATGTATAGCTAAGTTCACATCAATGGTGTGGTAGTTTTATACAAAATCGATATTTCTCATATGTAATACATTTATATTGTGTGAACGCTTGCTTATCATGGAGATTTCAGTGGAGTTGCGACAGACGCGCCGTTTCATAATAGGTAGGGCCTATGAAGGGTTAGGGCTAGGGTTAATGTTAGCGACGACTTCGCGTGCAGCCGTGCACGAGCGCAAAACCTCACAACACCCACCCCGTTGGTGATTGGTAACTTAGAACACTGTTTATTTAGGTTTTAGTGGTTGGTGAACCCATTGTTTTTGTGTGCAGATCTCAGAGTCTAGCTAGCCTACAGAGACACGTTTTTGCAACACATTCTCATCCCAAGGCGGCATATACAACGCTTTTGCCAAAACGTAGACATCCAACGCACATGGCACCCTTTAGCGTCTATATAACACGCACAGAGTATGGGTAGGTTTAGGTCTGGGGTATGGATAGGGTTAGACCACTAGGAGGCGCCTTCTGCCTATATATATCTGTGTCTCATATTGACTCTAAAGGGTGCCATGTGCGTTGGATGTCTACGCTTTGGCAAAAGCTTCGTATATGACGCCTTGGGATGAGAACGGGCTGGGTTTTTAGACGGCATGCTTCTGGGAAGGGCAGCTAGCGGATCGCTAACAAAAATTAGATGAATATGATGACTTATGTTTCTGCCTTTTTTGGGTCTGAAATCACAGTGAATATAGAATCAGAACTCTCTCTAGATAAGACTCTTGACAGGATACTCACAAGGCTTAACAAAGTAAGGTAACACGCAGGTAAGAATCACAATGAACCAACACAGGACAGCAAACACAAGGGATGATATAGGGAGACACTAATGACAAGAACAGGTGAAGCTTACTGGACAATGACAAGACGAGGAAAACAAGGGGACAGGGTGCGTAACGAGACAACACAAGCACATGGCCCAAAAAAAGGCCATGTGCTTGCACACAATACTGTCATGATCCTGCTTCAAGACTAGAGAAAATCAAGGACACGAGGGCAGAATCATGACATTGCTATGGTGATTTTTCTTAAGTATTTAAGTATTTGAAATACTCAAATACACTCCGTCAAAATATTTTGTTACAAACTACATTTTATTTTTTCCACACCTGCAAAATACAAATTACAAAATACACTAAAGTAATTAAATACGTATTTAAAATACATTTAATTGAAATACTGCCCATGTCTGGTTACTGTAGGCTTTCACATTGTCTATTGTGACCAATACACAATAGTTACTATACATTCAGTTTATCTGTATTTTTGTGTGTGTTTTTTTTTTTGTGCTATAAAATTGTGTGCTATTAGGCTACATCTACACTAATACGGATGCATTTGAAAACACATCTTTTTCTCTACATTTTGGCCTTCCGTCCAAACTTAGATGGCATTTTTTTCCTGCAAAAATTAGCTTTTTTAAGACGCTCTACTAAATTGTTTTTCATTCTTTGCTTAGAAGTTGGAAATACCTTTTCAATGATAACCTTTATATTATAAAGCGCCTTTAAAAGCAGCTTCTCAAAGCACTGTACACACAATAGGCAATTGTTAGAAGAAAACACATGAACAGGTAAAAGCAAGTTTAAAAAAGTATGTCTTAAGTTGACATTTAAAAATTGGTTGAAGTCTAGGCTTCCCTAAGTTCAAGAGGCAGAGAATTCCAAAGGACAGGTGCATTGAAGGAAAAAGCCTTGTCACCCATAGACTTTAAGTGAATTTTAGGAACCACCAGCATGCTCGATTGTGAGGAGCGCAATCTGCATTTCGGAGTGTAGGGGTGTAACAGTTTAGATAGATAATTTGGAGCCAGACCGTGCAAAGACGTCGACAATACAATACATGGCGTTACAATAGTCGATCCGAGAGATGACAAAATAATTTATCAGCTCTTCAGCAACAGGAATGTTTCAGGATGTTTCATGTTTCTAGCGATGTTTCAGGATCCTGAAATAAGTGATAAATGATTTCTGTAATAAGTGACATACATTTAAATGTCACTTATTACAGGAATAAGTGACATTTTTAAATATACTCAAATAGAAAAACATTTTTTTAAACTGAAAATCTCTCACAATATTACGTTATATATACGTATATAAACGTATATGTTTTTACCGTATTTTTGAGCAAATAAATGCACCCTTGGTGAGCATAAGACTTCTTTCAAAAACATTTCAAAAACAAAAACATATGTACTTTACCTCAAATAGCACTAGCCGCCGTGACTGAAATCTTTCCTCAGTGTATTTCATTCAACACCATGACTTAAGTATGTTTATATGATGTTAGCGCCATGTGTGCTGTGAAGAAGCTCATTATGTGAATGTATGGCTTGGGATTTCAGGCTTCATATTGATTGAGTTTGGATGAGCTTTTACGTGCAAATGTCTGTGTTGGCTCACTGTGATCACAGATAATGCGTTCTCTCTGTCTGTATCCCTCTGTCTGCCGCTCTTCTTCAGAGTCTTGAGCTGCCTATCTAGACCAGAGGTCACATTTACTGAATATTTTACATCATTGAGGCTTTTTTTTAGCAGTAACAGAAAAATTTGAAAGCCATCCGTCGTTCTGACATATAACACTTGGCTGATCTATTGTAACTTGGCGAGTGCACACCAGTGTGACAGCAGAGCGCGGGTTCAACCTCTTGGAAAAAAATAACCTGCCACGAGAAGTCGTCTATATGAGGCAAAGTAGCAAAAGCTAATCACAATTACGCACAGACGAGCACCCAGTTTAAGTCCTGAAACCTAATTCCTAAAAAAAAAAAAAAAAATCAAAAAACTTTAAATAAAAATGTATTCTAAGAATTATAACCAATTTAGCTAAAACCAAGCAAATTTATTTCCACAAAAATGGTCTGACACACATAACGTTCCCTTAATTTACTTAAAGGGGTTTTTTTTCCTGTCTCACATTTTTGATTTTAAATAGTGTGTAATGTTGCTGTTGGTGCATGAACAGTATCTGCAAAGTTGCAGCGCTGAAAGTTCAGTGTAAGCAGAGATATCGTCTTTTATAAACCAGGAAGTATAATTGCCTACAAAAACGACTGGATTTGGACTACAGCTGGGTTATGGTACGTCACTAACCCACACATTTGCATCAACCACTCCCTCCGGAATATGCAGGAAAGGGCATGCGTCGAGTGAGTTGTGTTCACGCAGATGTCAGGTCTTCTGTGTTTCGGGCTTCCCACGGACACTATACTTCGACAACAATGGATACAATTTGTGTTTGATTATATTCCTGAAAGTGACGATGGTAATCTAGCTCTCTGTGCTGCGCATTTACGAGAGACAGCTTCCAGAATCTCCACGAGTTCAACCGGATTAACGTAAACAAGAAACTGTTTCTGGAATCATGAAGCAGATCCAGCTTTAAAACCAGCAGTTAAAAGTCAGCAGTTGTTGGGCCACACTGTAAGTAGGCTAAGACTTCATCATTTTAAATGTATTTGCATGTATAATTACCGACGGAGCGTTTTTTTTTTTTTTTTTTTATTTTCAAATGCCAGCGCTTGCTTTGTAGGCTTTATGGGCTAGCTGCTACTAGTTAGGCTATTTTGTGTCTACGGCAAACGCGTACAAACATAATGGACCTGAATTTTGTATAAGTACTAATGTTGTAAATGTATTTTTCATATATATATGCTTTATGACTTTATTTTCGATTTGATCAAGAACGTAAACCTGCAAACGCTGTTTGAGTATAACATTAGTTAGCGAGTCAGTTGCTATCGTTGCCAGTCAGATACTATTGTGTAAAACAAACGTGTATTAAGTTAAAAAATGAAGCAAATTATCATTCAGAAACCTTTATTAAGATCCGTGTGTGGTGAGGTTCTGCTTGACTCGATTCATCGCGGCTTTCTCGGTCTGATTCTGCCTCACCGATACTGCAGTCTCCACATCATTATTTACGTGTATCCACCGTCTATGTTATCCACATTTGGCATGCCCGCCCGTTTCGCCCGTAAAGGTAATGGGCGTTAATCTTCCGGACAGACGTGAGCGACAGTTTAGCCAATCACAACACACCGGCCCAAACGAACCAATCTGAGCTCACAACGTCATTCTGAGGGAGTGTTTTCATAGACTCAGGAAGTCATCCGCTCGTGCAGGGGACAGAGGAGAGCGCGGCTGACAATAAAGGTGAAATTTATGAAAAATAAGACTTTTAAAAAAAGTAAAACCACGGATACATGTTATATTGCACCCCATAAACACAATCATGCAAAGAAAAAGAGCAGTAAACCCGCCCTTTAACATATACATCAGTTGTAAGAATCAAAATAACATGAGAAAATAATGGAGTGTCTTACACTAAGTGCAAATAGGTTGGCAGAGGCTATTTATACTAACTCCGCCCACTGACGTCTATTGATGAAAACCGCTGCATTGTCAACAGTAGCAATAGTGTAGGGGTAAGGCTTGTGGCAGAAAGTTTTGGCGCAAATCGAACCTGTGTTCAAATCCACCTTATGCCGAAACTCGTTCTACCCCCTTTCCCATCAGATATCATAACGGAAAGGCATTTATTTTCAATAAAAATGAAAAAAATATTTGGTAATATGTGGTAAAAAAGTGGTAATAAAAAAAAAGTGGTAATAAAGTTTGTAATGTTTGTTTAATAATAAAGGGTTAGGTTAGGTGTAGGGGTAGGGTGTAGGCTTTATTTTCTATTGCATTACACGTCATGTCTGAAAGCACCAGATCTAGCTAGACCGGAAACACTTGCAGAGCCGGCCAAATAGTAGGTTAACGTTACATGGATGACGAGTGTGAGACGCTGAAATGGATACCAATAAGATTCTGAATTAAAAAAAGTTTACTTTTAAAAAGTTGCCAAATGGTCCCATTGACAAGACCAAAGTGATCTTTGTGTTTTGTTGTTGTGACTTGAGCTATTAGCACGTCCAGTCTGAAATACCACTTGATGATGGCCAAGCACACACAGCTGATTCGAACTATCACTGTCCCTCTTTACTATAAGGACCTCATCAGTATTTCTTTCACCCTTTTTTTGATGGACAGTGTTACATTGTGTGAGAGATTATTTGTTCCAAGTGAGAATGTTAGTGTGAAATTTAACACAGTATATGCCAATGTTGTTTTCAATTAAAAAAATATGCACAGAGCAAGCCGATCCACTTTTCATTGTTGATAAGAGTATTAAAATGAAAAAAATAATGACAAAAAGACAAAAAGAAATCAGAGAGACATTTAGAATAGATAAAAATGTGCGATTAATCGTGAGTTAACTATGACATTAATGTGATTAATCACAATTAAATATTTTAAAAATGTATTTTATTTTATTTTAAAAATAAGGCGACCTCACTAGATTTTGTATTTACAGTATTACAGTATTTAAAATTGTATTTTGACAATTTAGTTAATACTAATTGAATACCTGTTGACAGAATACCAGTAAAATAGATTAATCTGGAAGGTAAAATTATTCTATGACTTGTATACAGGCAAATTAATATTTACTTATTTAATTGTCCATATTTGAATTGAAGTCATAATAGTAACACTATGAATACAAATTTAATGATTTCACTCAACTTACCTATAGGTTTTAACACAGTGAAATTCATTTATAAATCAACTTTTTATATACAGTATATATTTCAGAATGTAAAAAAAGAAGCAGGAACGAACGACATACATATCCTATATTGGATATTAATATCCAATACTGTAAATCGCGGCAGCAGCTTCAGGTTGGTAGTCCAAGGCATTGTTGTCTAACTGTACTTTCGGGGCTCTTCCCAACGGAGCCTGGCTTTCGATTTCAAAATGGCGGCTGCGTGAAATCAGCGTATGGGGGTCTACATGAGGCTTGGTACTGTTAAACTATTTTTAATTGAAAATGCTTAAATAAAATACTAAAACAAAGTTATTTTTATATTTGAAAACTGAACTCAAATAGCTAAAAGCTAATTCATATGAAAGAAAAAAGACTTGAATAATATAATAATAAAATAGCTGGTAAGTAATGCATGATTGAATAGATATCTAACAACCCCTGGAAGTCTCACATCAAACACAGAAATTTCAGACTACAAGAAAAAAAATCTGTAGAAAAATGGAAAAGGTACTGAAAATGTTCCACTAAGTTTACAGACATTTTCCTTAATCCTGTAACACAACACAATGCGCAAGTCAAAATATGGTGAAAACACCTGTGAAAAAAATCAATAGAGGGAATGCATTGACGCAGGGCTGGGCTGCGACAAAAAATTGGCCCGGGCATTTTGGCCCAGACTGGCCCACTACATATGAACATAAACACAACTGAACTGTGTACGCCTTTGAATATACCAACAACTCCTATTAAAACCACCAACGCCATCTAATGAGTGAGATGAAATAACTACTAAGTTTAAAATCCAATTCTCCAATTGCATTGGCAATACCAGTATTTCTCACAAGATGTTAATATAGTATTAATCAGTGCACCTCTGTACCTCTCAGGGGGTTCGGGGGCATGCTCCCCCGTGAGAAAATTTTGTGCTTTTTAATGTTAAATTCATCAATCTGGTGCACTTTCAGAGTTCAAAATTAAGAGCTCCAACCCATATTCAGTGTGCAAATTGAACAAAGAAATACTCAAAACTCTTTTAGTTGGGATATAGTATACATTACATACTACATAATTAATCATAGTTATAATATTAATCACATGACAGTAACAGCCATATTGTAAAACACATGCACTGAAAAATAAAAGCAACTTTAAATATAGCTGCAAGCAGCCATTACCGGGGCCAAGCGCAAAAAGCGGCAACAGATGCCATCATGTGTGGGAGTGGCAGACCACCTGCAGCAATGAGCAATTAAAGACATTTTAAGAGAACTTTGGATAAATGGCTAAAAAAATCATATATACAGTAACTTTTAAGAGAATTTAATGGTTTATCACTTTCGACAAATAGGTGGCGCACTTACGAAATTGATGAGATGTGGTCAGAGTGAGGTGACAATGACACATACAAAGTTTGGTGTCAAAATGTCAAGGCATTGCAGAGATAAAGACTGAATAGTCATTTTGGCATCCTACCTCAAATTTGCTGCTGCGCTACATGAAAACGGTTTTGTCTATGGACACGAAATCCATAACTTTTAGTTGGCACTGTCTGGAGATGATACGATTTGATTTTGGTGCAAATCGGACAAACCGCCTAGGACGAGTTCGCAAAAGTAGGTTTTGAATGAAAATCAAGATGGTGGACAGCAAGTTCGGCCAAATAAGAAAAACTTGGTATCTATGTTTTCGGCTTGACCCAAGGAATCTATTAAGACAAGTGGCATTTCAATAGACAGATTTATTCAAAAGTTATTAGCCTTTTTGGAATTTTTTATATAACTTTTGACCACTAGGTGGCGCTGTTTCGAAACTTCTCAGGCTCCTTCAGGGCATCGTACTGATGACCCATACCAAGTTTCGTAACAATTCGTTTATGCGTTCAAAAATTACAGCATTTTAGCACATAATTCAAAATGGCCGACAGCCAAAATGGCCGATCTGGGAAAATTGGACATCAGTCGACTCGGCATGACGCTCTGAATCTAACAAGACCACATTTATGATTTTTGGACAAACCAATCAGAAGTTATAAGCAAAAATAGCCATTTTTCATATCTCCGGACCAGTAGGTGGCGCTGCGCCGAAACGCAGCACATAGCCTCAGGTCATGCTTGTGATGACACGTACCAAGTTTGGTCTGAATACGATTAAGCGTTGCGGAGATACAGCCTTACTTCTGTTTTTGTAAGCTCTACGTAAAATTTGTTTGTGCGTTTATCGAAAACGATTCGACGAATCAACTTGAATTCCATAACTTTTTGTCAGCACTGCCTGGAGATGATCTGGTGCGATTTTGGTGCAAATCGGACAAACCGCCTAGGACGAGTTCGCAAAAGTAGGTTTTTTGGAAAATTCAAAATGGCGGAAAAATTTGCATGACGGAAAATGACGTCATAGGGTGCAATCGAATCGGCATGAGCTCAGGAACAAGAGGAAAAAAGAATTTTGTTGATAGGCCTTACGGTTCAAAAGTTATTAGCATAATAAAAGTGAAACTTTGGACAGTTGGTGGCGCTAGAGGGAATGAGTTAGAGACACCAAAATTGGTGTATTTAATGTTGGGACTGTCCTCTATCAGAATGTCAAACCAAATTTCATTTCCCGCAAACCGGTCTAGGGGCTGCCATAGACGCCCAGTCGGAAGAAGAAGAATAATAATAAATATAGCTGCAAGCAGCCATTACCGGGGCCAAGCGCAAGAAGCAGCAACAGATGCCATCATGTGTGGAAGTGGCAGACCAACTGCAGCAATGAGCAATTAAAGACATTTTAAGAGAACTTTGGATAAATGGCTAAAAAATCATATATACAGTAACTTTTAAGAGAATTTAATGATTTATCACTTTCAACAAATAGGTGGCGCACTTACGAAATTGATGTGATGTGGTCAGAGTGAGGTGACAATGACACATACAAAGTTTGATGTCAAAATGTCCAGGCATTGCAGAGATAAAGACTGAATAGTCCTTTTGGCATCCTACCTCAAATTTGCTGCTGCACTACACGAAAACGGTTTTGTCTATCGACACGAAATCCATAACTTTTAGTCGGCACTGTCTGGAGATGATACGATTTGATTTTGGTGAAAATCGGACAAACGGCCTAGGACGAGTTCGCAAAAGTAGGTTTTGAATGAAAATCAAGATGGTGGACAGCAAGTTCGGCCAAATAAGAAAAACTTGGTATCTATGTTTTCGGCTTGACCCAAGGAATCTATTAAGACAAGTGGCATTTCAATAGGCAGATTTATTCAAAAGTTATTAGCCTTTTTGGAATTTTTTATATAACTTTTGACCACTAGGTGGCGCTGTTTCGAAACTTCTCTGGCTCCTTCAGGGCATCGTACTGATGACCCATACCGAGTTTCGTAACAATTCGTTTATGCGTTCAAAAATTACAGCATTTTAGCACATAATTCAAAATGGCCGACAGCCAAAATGGCCGATCTGGGAAAATTGGACGTCAGTCGACTCGGCATGACGCTCTGAATCTAACAAGACCACATTTATGATTTTTGGACAAACCAATCAGAAGTTATAAGCAAAAATAGCCATTTTTCATATCTCCGGACCAGTAGGTGGAGCTGCGCCGAAACGCAGCACATAGCCTCAGGTCATGCTTGTGATGACACGTACCAAGTTTGGTCTGAATACGATTAAGCGTTGCGGAGATACAGCCTTACGTCTGTTTTCGCAAGCGCTACGTAAAATTTGTTTGTGCGTTTATCGAAATCGATTTCAACGAATCAACTTGAATTCCATAACTTTTTGTCAGCACTGCCTGGAGATGATCTGGTGCGATTTTGGTGCAAATCGGACAAACCGCCTAGGACGAGTTCGCAAAAGTAGGTTTTTTGGAAAATTCAAAATGGCGGAAAAATTTGCATGACGGAAAATGACGTCATAGGGTGCAATCGAATCGGCATGAGCTCAGGAACAAGAGGAAAAAGAATTTTGTTGATAGGCCTTACGGTTCAAAAGTTATTAGCATAATAAAAGTGAAACTTTGGACAGTTGGTGGCGCTGAGAGGGAATGAGTTAGAGACACCAAAATTGGTGTATTTAATGTTGGGACTGTCCTCTATCAGAGTGTCAAACCAAATTTCATTTCCCGCAAACCGGTCTCAGGGGCTGCCATAGACGCCCAGTCGGGAAGAAGAATAATAATAATAATAATAATAATAATAATAATAATGAGAACCGGAACAGATACAATAGGTGCCTCTCGCACCTTTCGGTGCTTGGCCCCTAATAATAAGAACCGGAACAGATACAATAGGTGCCTCGCACCTTCGGTGCTTGGCCCCTAATAACAAGCGCAAGAAGCGGCAACATATGCCAAAATGGCTAGGAGTGGCAGACCTACTGCAGCAAGGTGCAATTAATGGCACTTTAAGAGAACTTTGGGCAAATGACTAAAACAAAATCACATAAACATTAGCTTTTCAGATGATTTAATATTTTATCACTTTCGACAAATAGGTGGCGCAGTTATGAAATTGATACGTTGTGATCAGAGTGAGATGACAATGACACATACAAAGTTTGGTGTCAAAATGTGAAGGCATTGCAGAGATAAAGCCCAAATAGTCATTTTGGCAGCATGCCTCAAATTTGATGCTGTGGTATACGAAAACGGTTTTGTCTATCGTCACGCAATCCATAACTTTTAGTCGGCACAGTCTGGAGATGATACGATTCAATTTTCGTGAAAATCGGACAAACGGTCTAGGAGGAGTTCGAAAAAGAAGGTTTTTCAAAGAACTAAAGATGGTGGACAGGAAGTTTGGCTGATTATGGCAAACCTGATATCTATGTTTTCGGCATAACCCAAGGAATCTATTAAGATCAGTTTCATTGCAATAGGCAAATTTATTCAAAAGTTATTAGCATTTTCGGAAATTAATTATAACTTTTGACCAACAGGTGGCGCTGTCTTCAAAATCTTTTGAATACCTTCAGGGCATGCTGCTTATGGCACAAACTGAGTTTTGTAATGTTAGACCAAAGCATTTGTTTAGTATAGCATTTTATTTCACAAAACTGTATTGAAGTCAATGGGAATTTCACGTTTTGTTCTATTATAGCGCCACCAAGAGGCTCAGTCCCACAATTTTTTTGTGTGTCCTCAGAGTGAGCCCATACATATGTGTGTCAATTTTGGTGAAAATATCTCAATTTGCATCAGAGTTATAAACATTTATATGAAAAAACACAAAAAAATGACCGACACATGACTTTGTTTGAATATTACTACCCCTTACTATCAATATTTTCGCATTTTGGCATTAGCATGTAGCCTATCGACCTATGTTTCCGTTTTTCTGGCGGTGGTTTCGTCTCAATCGGAACAGCGGTTTCGAAGATATCGCCACATGTTTTTTTGCGCTAAATCGCTACGCTACACCAACCGTAAGACGAAACCCAACATGTTTGGTATCGTTGGATTCGGCAACGATTCAGGAACTCAAAAAGATGACTCCTGTGAAAATAAGTGTACCACACCCAAAGTTATAAGCGTTTGAAAAAAAAATTCACCACTAGGTGGCGCTGTTTCGAAACTTCTCAGGCTCCTTCAGGGCATCGTACTGATGACCCATATCGAGTTTCGTAACAATTCGTTCATGCGTTCAAAAAATACAGCATTTTAGCACGTAATTCAAAATGGCCGACAGCCAAAATGGCCGATCTGGGAAAATTGGATATCAGTCGACTCGGCATGACGCCCTGAATCTAACAAGACCAAGTTTATGATTTTTGGACAAACCGTTCAGAAGTTATGAGCAAAAATAGCCATTTTTCATATCTCCGGACCAGTAGGTGGCGCTGCGCCGAAACGCAGCATGTATCCTCAGGTCATGCTTGTGATGACATGTACCAAGTTTGGTCTGATTACGATTAAGCGTTGCGAGATACAGCCTTACGTCTGTTTTCACAAGCGCTACGTAAAATTTGTTTGTGCGTTTATCGAAAACGATTTGACGAATCAACTTGAATTCCATAACTTTTTGTCAGCACTGCCTGGAGATGATCTGGTGCGATTTTGGTGCAAATCGGACAAACCGCCTAGGACGAGTTTGCAAAAGTAGGTTTTTTGGAAAATTCAAAATGGCGGGAAAATTTGCATAACGGAAAATGACGTCATAGGGTGCGATCGAATCGCATGAGCTCAGGAACAAGAGGAAATATAGCTGCAAGCAGCCATTACCGGGGCCGAAGCGCAAGAAGCGGCAACAGATGCCAACATGTGTGGAAGTGGCAGACCAACTGCAGCAATGAGCAATTAAAGACATTTTAAGAGAACTTTGGATAAATGGCTAAAAAATCATATATACAGTAACTTTTAAGAGAATTTAATGATTTATCACTTTCGACAAATAGGTGGCGCACTTACGAAATTGATGTGATGTGGTCAGAGTGAGGTGACAATGACACATACAAAGTTTGATGTCAAAATGTCCAGGCATTGCAGAGATAAAGACTGAATAGTCCTTTTGGCATCCTACCTCAAATTTGCTGCTGCACTACACGAAAACGGTTTTGTCTATCGACACGAAATCCATAACTTTTAGTCGGCACTGTCTGGAGATGATACGATTTGATTTTGGTGAAAATCGGACAAACGGTCTAGGAGGAGTTCGAAAAAGTAGCTTTTGAATGAAAATCAAGATGGTGGACAGGAAGTTCGGCCAAATAAGAAAAACTTGGTATCTATGTTTTCGGCTTGACCCAAGGAATCTATTAAGACAAGTGGCATTTCAATAGGCAGATTTATTCAAAAGTTATTAGCCTTTTTGGAATTTTTTTATATAACTTTTGACCACTAGGTGGCGCTGTTTCGAAACTTCTCAGGCTCCTTCAGGGCATCGTACTGATGACCCATACCGAGTGTCGCAACAATTCATTAATGCGTTAAAAAAATACAGCATTTTAGCACGTAATTCAAAATGGCCGACAGTCAAAATGGCCGATCTGGGAAAATTGGACATCCGTCGACTCATCATGACGCCCTGAATCTCACGAGACCACTTTTATGATTTTTGGACAAACCGTTCAGAAGTTATGAGCAAAAATAGCCATTTTTCATATCTCCGGACCACTAGGTGGCGCTGCGCCGAAACGCAGCATGTAGCCTCAGGTCATGCTTGTGATGACATGTACCAAGTTTGGTCTGAATACGATTAAGCGTTGCGGAGATACAGCCTTACGTCTGTTTTCGCAAGCGCTACGTAAAATTTGTTTGTGCGTTTATCGAAAACGATTTGACGAATCAACTTGAATTCCAAAACTTTTTGTCAGCACTGCCTGGAGATCATCTGGTGCGATTTTGGTGCAAATCGGACAAACCGCCTAGGACGAGTTCGCAAAAGTAGGTTTTGAATGAAAATCAAGATGGTGGACAGCA
The DNA here is from genome assembly GCA_030378365.1 of Hybognathus amarus. Taxonomy (NCBI): domain Eukaryota; kingdom Metazoa; phylum Chordata; class Actinopteri; order Cypriniformes; family Leuciscidae; genus Hybognathus; species Hybognathus amarus. The sequence goes on along the minus strand of JAQIUQ010001183.1, from coordinate 12,437 downwards.
AGTTCGGCCAAATAAGAAAAACTTGGTATCTATGTTTTCGACTTGACCCAAGGAATCTATTAAGACAAGTGGCATTTCAATAGGCAGATTTATTCAAAAGTTATTAGCCTTTTTGGAATTTTTTATATAACTTTTGACCACTAGGTGGCGCTGTTTCGAAACTTCTCAGGCTCCTTCAGGGCATCGTACTGATGACCCATACCAAGTTTCGTAACAATTCGTTTATGCGTTCAAAAATTACAGCATTTTAGAACATAATTCAAAATGGCCGACAGCCAAAATGGCCGATCTGGGAAAATTGGACATCAGTCGACTCGGCATGACGCTCTGAATCTAACAAGACCACATTTATGATTTTTGGACAAACCAATCAGAAGTTATAAGCAAAAATAGCCATTTTTCATATCTCCGGACCAGTAGGTGGCGCTGCGCCGAAACGCAGCACATAGCCTCAGGTCATGCTTGTGATGACACGTACCAAGTTTGGTCTGAATACGATTAAGCGTTGCGGAGATACAGCCTTACGTCTGTTTTCGCAAGCGCTACGTAAAATTTGTTTGTGCGTTTATCGAAAACGATTCGATGAATCAACTTGAATTCCATAACTTTTTGTCAGCACTGCCTGGAGATGATCTGGTGCGATTTTGGTGCAAATCGGACAAACCGCCTAGGACGAGTTCGCAAAAGTAGGTTTTTTGGAAAATTCAAAATGGCGGAAAAATTTGCATGACGGAAAATGACGTCATAGGGTGCAATCGAATCGGCATGAGCTCAGGAACAAGAGGAAAAAAGAATTTTGTTGATAGGCCTTACGGTTCAAAAGTTATTAGCATAATAAAAGTGAAACTTTGGACAGTTGGTGGCGCTAGAGGGAATGAGTTAGAGACACCAAAATTGGTGTATTTAATGTTGGGACTGTCCTCTATCAGAATGTCAAACCAAATTTCATTTCCCGCAAACCGGTCTAGGGCGGCCATAGACGCCCAGTCGGAAGAAGAATAATAATAATAATAATAATAATAATAAAGAACCGGAACAGATACAATAGGTGCCTCCGCACCTTCGGTGCTTGGCCCCTAAATATAGCTGCAAGCAGCCATTACCGGGGCCAAGCGCAAGAAGCGGCAACAGATGCCATCATGTGTGGAAGTGGCAGACCAACTGCAGCAATGAGCAATTAAAGACATTTTAAGAGAAATTTGGATAAATGGCTAAAAAATCATATATACAGTAACTTTTAAGAGAAGTTAATGGTTTATCACTTTCGACAAATAGGTGGCGCACTTACGAAATTGATGTGATGTGGTCAGACTGAGGTGACAATGACATACAAAGTTTGATGTCAAAATGTCAAGGCATTGCAGAGATAAAGACTGAATAGTCCTTTTGGCATCCTGACCTCAAATTTGCTGCTGCGCTGACACGAAAACGGTTTTGTCTATCGACACGAAATCCATAACTTTTAGTCGGCACTGTCTGGAGATGATACAATTTGATTTTGGTGAAAATCGGACAAACGGTCTAGGAGGAGTTCGAAAAAGTAGCTTTTGAATTAAAATCAAGATGGTGGACAGGAAGTTCGGTTAAATAAGAAAACTTGGTATCTATGTTTTCGGTTTGACCCAAGGAATCTATTAAGACAAGTGGCATTTCAATAGGCAGATTTATTCAAAAGTTATTAGCCTTTTTGGAATTTTTATATTTTTCATATCTCCGGACCACTAGGTGGCGCTTGCGCCGAAACGCAGCATGTAGCCTCAGGTCATGCTTGTGATGACATGTACCAAGTTTGGTCTGAATACAATTAAGCGTTGCGGAGATACAGCCTTACGTCTGTTTTTCGCAAGCGCTTCGTAAAATTTGTTTGTGTGTTTATCGAAAACGATTCGCACGAATCAACTTGAATTCCATAACTTTTTGTCAGCACTGCCTGGAGATCATCTGGTGCGATTTTGGTGCAAATCGGACAAACCGCCTGGAGGATCGAGTTCGCAAAAGTAGCTTTTGAATGAAAATCAAGATGGTGGACAGCAAGTTCGACCAAATAAGAAAAACTTGGTATCTATGTTTTCGGCTTGACCCAAGGAATCTATTAAGACAAGTGGCATTTCAATAGGCAGATTTATTCAAAAGTTATTAGCCTTTTTGGAATTTTTTATATAACTTTTGACCACTGGGTGGCGCTGTTTCGAAACTTCTCAGGCTCCTTCAGGGCATCGGACTGATGACCCATACCGAGTTTCGTAACAATTCGTTTATGCGTTCAAAAATTACAGCATTTTAGCACATAATTCAAAATGGCAGACAGCCAAAATGGCCGATCTGGGAAAATTGGACATCAGTCGACTCGGCATGACGCTCTGAATCTAACAAGACCACATTTATGATTTTTGGACAAACCAATCAGAAGTTATAAGCAAAAATAGCCATTTTTCATATCTCCGGACCAGTAGGTGGCGCTGCGCCGAAACGCAGCACATAGCCTCAGGTCATGCTTGTGATGACACGTACCAAGTTTGGTCTGAATACGATTAAGCGTTGCGGAGATACAGCCTTACGTCTGTTTTCGCAAGCGCTACGTAAAATTTGTTTGTGCGTTTATCGAAAACAATTCGATGAATCAACTTGAATTCCATAACTTTTTGTCAGCACTGCCTGAAGATGATCTGGTGCGATTTTGGTGCAAATCGGACAAACTGCCTAGGACGAGTTCGCAAAAGTAGTTTTTTTGGAAAATTCAAAATGGCGGAAAAATTTGCATGACGGAAAATGACGTCATAGGGTGCAAATCGAATCGGCATGAGCTCATCGGCATGAGCAAAATTCCTTTTTGGAATTTTTTTATATAACTTTTGACCACTAGGTGGCGCTGTTTCGAAACTTCTCAGGCTCCTTCAGGGCATCGTACTGATGACCCATACCGAGTGTCGCAACAATTCATTAATGCGTTAAAAAAATACAGCATTTTAGCACGTAATTCAAAATGGCCGACAGTCAAAATGGCCGATCTGGGAAAATTGGACATACGTCGACTCATCATGACGCCCTGAATCTCACGAGACCACTTTTATGATTTTTGGACAAACCGTTCAGAAGTTATGAGCAAAAATAGCCATTTTTCATATCTCCGGACCACTAGGTGGCGCTGCGCCGAAACGCAGCATGTAGCCTCAGGTCATGCTTGTGATGACATGTACCAAGTTTGGTCTGAATACGATTAAGCGTTGCAGAGATACAGCCTTACGTCTGTTTTCGCAAGCGCTACGTAAAATTTGTTTGTGCGTTTATTCGAAAACGATTTGACGAATCAACTTGAATTCCAAAACTTTTTGTCAGCACTGCCTGGAGATCATCTGGTGCGATTTTGGTGCAAATCGGACAAACCGCCTAGGACGAGTTCGCAAAAGTAGGTTTTGAATGAAAATCAAGATGGTGGACAGCAAGTTCGGCCAAATAAGAAAAACTTGGTATCTATGTTTTCGACTTGACCCAAGGAATCTATTAAGACAAGTGGCATTTCAATAGGCAGATTTATTCAAAAGTTATTAGCCTTTTTGGAATTTTTTATATAACTTTTGACCACTAGGTGGCGCTGTTTCGAAACTTCTCAGGCTCCTTCAGGGCATCAGTACTGATGACCCATACCAAGTTTCGTAACAATTCGTTTATGCGTTCAAAAATTACAGCATTTTAGAACATAATTCAAAATGGCCGACAGCCAAAATGGCCGATCTGGGAAAATTGGACATCAGTCGACTCGAGCATGACGCTCTGAATCTAACAAGACCACATTTATGATTTTTGGACAAACCAATCAGAAGTTATAAGCAAAAATAGCCATTTTTCATATCTCCGGACCAGTAGGTGGCGCTGCGCCGAAACGCAGCACATAGCCTCAGGTCATGCTTGTGATGACACGTACCAAGTTTGGTCTGAATACGATTAAGCGTTGCGGAGATACAGCCTTACGTCTGTTTTCGCAAGCGCTACGTAAAATTTGTTTGTGCGTTTATCGAAAACGATTCGATGAATCAACTTGAATTCCATAACTTTTTGTCAGCACTGCCTGGAGATGATCTGGTGCGATTTTGGTGCAAATTGGACAAACCGCCTAGGACGAGTTCGCAAAAGTAGGTTTTTTGGAAAATTCAAAATGGCGGAAAAATTTGCATGACGGAAAATGACGTCATAGGGTGCAATCGAATCGGCATGAGCTCAGGAACAAGAGGAAAAAAGAACTTTGTTGATAGGCCTTACGGTTCAAAAGTTATTAGCATAATAAAAGTGAAACTTTGGACAGTTGGTGGCGCTAGAGGGAATGAGTTAGAGACACCAAAATTGGTGTATTTAATGTTGGGACTGTCCTCTATCAGAATGTCAAACCAAATTTCATTTCCCGCAAACCGGTCTCAGGGGCTGCCATAGACGCCCAGTCGGAAGAATAATAATAATAATAATAATAATAATAATAATAATAATAAGAACCGGAACAGATACAATAGGTGCCTCCGCACCTTCGGTGCTTGGCCCCTAATAATAACAAGCAGCCATTACCGGGGCCAAGCGCAAGAAGCGGCAACATATGCCAAAATGGCTAGGAGTGGCAGACCAACGGCAGCAAGGAGAAATTAATGGCACTTTAAGAGAACTTTGTGCAAATGACTAAAACAAAATCACATAAACATTAGCTTTTCAGATGATTTTAACACTATCGACAAATAGGTGGTGCAGTTATGAAATTGATACGTTGTGATCAGAGTGAGATGACAATGACACATACAAAGTTTGGTGTCAAAATGTGAAGGCATTGCAGAGATAAAGCCTAAATAGTCATTTTGGCCACATGCCTCAAGTTTGATGCTGTGGTATACGAAAACGGTTTTGTCTATCGCTCACGCAATCCATAACTTTTAGTCGGCACAGTCTGGAGATGATACGAATTCAATTTTCGTGAAAATCGGACAAACAGTCTAGGAGGAGTTCGAAAAGAAGGTTTTTCAAAGAACTAAAGATGGCGGACAGGAAGTTTGGCTGATTATGGCAAACCTGATATCTATGTTTTCGGCATAACCCAAGGAATCTATTAAGATCAGTTTCATTGCAATAGGCAAATTCATTCAAAAGTTATTAGCATTTCCGGAAATTAATTATAACTTTTGACCAACAGGTGGCGCTGTCTCAAAATCTTTTGAATACCTTCAGGGCATGCTGCTTATGGCACAAACTGAGTTTCGTAATGTTAGACCAAAGCATTTATTTAGTATAGCATTTTATTTCACAAAACTGTATTGAAGTCAATGAGAATTTCACGTTTTGTTCTATTATAGCGCCACCAAGAGGCTCAGTCCCACAATTTTTTTGTGTGTCCTCAGAGTGAGCCCATACATATGTGTGTCAATTTTGGTGAAAATATCTCAATTCGCATCAGAGTTATAAACATTTATATGAAAAAACACAAAAAAAATGACCGACACATGACTTTGTTTGAATATTACTACCCTTACTATCAATATTTTCGCATTTGGGCATTAGCATATAGTTAACGAGCTATGATTCCGTTTTTCTGGCGGTGGTTTCGTCTCGAATCGGAACAGCGGTTTCGAAGATATCGCCAAGTGTTTTTTTCGCGCTAAATCGCTACACTACACCAACGGTAAGACAAAACCCAACATATTTGATATCGTTGGACTCGGCAACGATTCAGGACCTCAAAAAGATGACTCCCGTGAAAATAAGTGTACCACACCAAAAGTTATAAGCGTTTGAAAAAAAAATGTCACCACTAGGTGGCGCTGTTTCGAAACTTCTCAGGCTCCTTCAGGGCATCGTACTGATGACCCATACCGAGTTTCGTAACAATTCGTGCATGCGTTCAAAAAATACAGCATTTTAGCACTTAATTCAAAATGGCCGACAGCCAAAATGGCCGATCTGGGAAAATTAGATATCAGTCGACTCGGCATGACGCCCTGAATCTAAAAAGACCAAGTTTATGATTTTTGGACAAACCGTTCAAAAGTTATGAGCAAAAATAGCCATTTTTCATATCTCCGGACCACTAGGTGGCGCTGCGCCGAAACGCAGCATGTAGCCTCAGGTCATGCTTGTGATGACATGTACCAAGTTTGGTCTGAATAGGATCAAGCGTTGCGGAGATACAGCCTTACGTCTGTTTTCGCAAGCACTACGTAAAATTAGTTTGTGCGTTTATCGAAAACAGTTAATCGAATCAACTTTCTTTGCATAACTTTTTGTCAGCACTGCCTGGAGATGATCCGGTGCAATTTTGGTGAAAATGGGACAAACCGCCTAGGACGAGTTTCGCAAAAGTAGGTTTTTTGGACAATTCAAAATGGCGGCCATTTTTTTATGACGGAAAATGACGTCATAGGGTGCGATCGAATCAGCATGAGCGCAGGAAAGAGAGGAAAAAAGAATTTTGTTGATAGGCCTTACGGTTCAAAAGTTATTAGCATAATAAAAGTGAAACTTTGGACAGTTGGTGGCGCTAGAGGGAATGAGTTAGAGACACCAAAATTGGTGCATTTAATGTTGGGACTGTCCTCTATCAGAATGTCAAACCAAAACAACTTTCCCGCAAACCGGTCTAGGGGCTGCCATAGACGCCCAGTCGGAAGAAGAATAATAATAATAATAATAATAATAAGAACCGGAACAGATACAATAGGTGCCTCCCCACCTTCGGTGCTTGGCCCCTAATAATAATAATAAGAACCGGAACAGATACAATAGGTGCCTCCGCACCTTCGGGTGCTTGGCCCCTAAAAATAATTTTGTTGATAGGCCTTACGGTTCAAAAGTTATTAGCATAATAAAAGTGAAATTTTGGACAGTTGGTGGCGCTAGAGGGAATGAGTTAGAGACACCAAAATTGGTGTATTTAATGTTGGGACTGTCCTCTATCAGAATGTCAAACCAAATTTTTATTTCCCGCAAAGCGGTCTAGGGGCTGCCATAGACGCCCAAGTCGGAAGAAGAATAATAATAATAATAAATATAGCTGCAAGCAGCCATTACCGGGGCCAAGCGCAAGAAGCGGCAACATATGCCAAAATGGCTAGGAGTGGCAGACCAACGGCAGCAAGGAGAAATTAATGGCACTTTAAGAGAACTTTGTGCAAATGACTAAAACAAAATCACATAAACATTAGCTTTTCAGATGATTTTAACACTATCGACAAATAGGTGGTGCAGTTATGAAATTGATACGTTGTCATCAGAGTGAGATGACAATGACACATACAAAGTTTGGTGTCAAAATGTGAAGGCATTGCAGAGATAAAGCCTAAATAGTCATTTTGGCCACATGCCTCAAGTTTGATGCTGTGGTATACGAAAACGGTTTTGTCTATCGTCACGCAATCCATAACTTTTAGTCGGCACAGTCTGGAGATGATACGATTCAATTTTCGTGAAAATCGGACAAACAGTCTAGGAGGAGTTCGAAAAAGAAGGTTTTTCAAAGAACTAAAGATGGCGGACAGGAAGTTTGGCTGATTATGGCAAACCTGATATCTATGTTTTCGGCATAACCCAAGGAATCTATTAAGATCAGTTTCATTGCAATAGGCAAATTCATTCAAAAGTTATTAGCATTTCCGGAAATTAATTATAACTTTTGACCAACAGGTGGCGCTGTCTTCAAAATCTTTTGAATACCTTCAGGGCATGCTGCTTATGGCACAAACTGAGTTTCGTAATGTTAGACCAAAGCATTTATTTAGTATAGCATTTTATTTCACAAAACTGTATTGAAGTCAATGAGAATTTCACGTTTTGTTCTATTATAGCGCCACCAAGAGGCTCAGTCCCACAATTTTTTTGTGTGTCCTCAGAGTGAGCCCATACATATGTGTGTCAATTTTGGTGAAAATATCTCAATTCGCATCAGAGTTATAAACATTTATATGAAAAAACACAAAAAAAATGACCGACACATGACTTTGTTTGAATATTACTACCCTTACTATCAATATTTTCGCATTTGGGCATTAGCATATAGTTAACGAGCTATGATTCCGTTTTCTGGCGGTGGTTTCGTCTCGATTCGGAACAGCGGTTTCGAAGATATCGCCAAGTGTTTTTTTCGCGCTAAATCGCTACACTACACCAACGGTAAGACAAAACCCAACATATTTGATATCGTTGGACTCGGCAACGATTCAGGACCTCAAAAAGATGACTCCCGTGAAAATAAGTGTACCACACCAAAAGTTATAAGCGTTTGAAAAAAAAATGTCACCACTAGGTGGCGCTGTTTCGAAACTTCTCAGGCTCCTTCAGGGCATCGTACTGATGACCCATACCGAGTTTCGTAACAATTCGTGCATGCGTTCAAAAAATACAGCATTTTAGCACTTAATTCAAAATGGCCGACAGCCAAAATGGCCGATCTGGGAAAATTAGATATCAGTCGACTCGGCATGACGCCCTGAATCTAAAAAGACCAAGTTTATGATTTTTGGACAAACCGTTCAAAAGTTATGAGCAAAAATAGCCATTTTTCATATCTCCGGACCACTAGGTGGCGCTGCGCCGAAACGCAGCATGTAGCCTCAGGTCATGCTTGTGATGACATGTACCAAGTTTGGTCTGAATAGGATCAAGCGTTGCGGAGATACAGCCTTACGTCTGTTTTCGCAAGCACTACGTAAAATTAGTTTGTGCGTTTATCGAAAACAGTTAATCGAATCAACTTTCTTTGCATAACTTTTTGTCAGCACTGCCTGGAGATGATCCGGTGCAATTTTGGTGAAAATGGGACAAACCGCCTAGGACGAGTTTCGCAAAAGTAGGTTTTTTGGACAATTCAAAATGGCGGCCATTTTTTTATGACGGAAAATGACGTCATAGGGTGCGATCGAATCAGCATGAGCTCAGGAAAGAGAGGAAAAAAGAATTTTGTTGATAGGCCTTACGGTTCAAAAGTTATTAGCATAATAAAAGTGAAACTTTGGACAGTTGGTGGCGCTAGAGGGAATGAGTTAGAGACACCAAAATTGGTGCATTTAATGTTGGGACTGTCCTCTATCAGAATGTCAAACCAAAACAACTTTCCCGCAAACCGGTCTAGGGGCTGCCATAGACGCCCAGTCGGAAGAATAATAATAATAATAATAATAATAAATATAGCTGCAAGCAGCCATTACCGGGGCCAAGCGCAAGAAGCGGCAACAGATGCCAGCATGTGTGGGAGTGGCAGACCAACTGCAGCAATGAGCAATTAAAGACATTTTAAGAGAACTTTGGATAAATGGCTAAAAAATCATATATACAGTAACTTTTAAGAGAATTTAATGGTTTATCACTTTCGACAAATAGGTGGCGCACTTACGAAATTGATGTGATGTGGTCAGAGTGAGGTGACAATGACACATACAAAGTTTGGTGTCAAAATGTCAAGGCATTGCAGAGATAAAGACTGAATAGTCCTTTTGGCATCCTACCTCAAATTTGCTGCTGCGCTACACGAAAACGGTTTTGTCTCTGGACACGAAATCCATAACTTTTAGTCTGCACTGTCTGGAGATGATACGAATTTGATTTTGGTGAAATTCGGACAAACCGCCTAGGGCGAGTTTCGCAAAAGTAGGTTTTGAATGAAAATCAAGATGGTGGACAGGAAGTTCGGCCAAATAAGAAAAACTTGGTATCTATGTTTTCGGCTTGACCCAAGGAATCTATTAAGACAAGTGGCATTTCAATAGGCAGATTTATTCAAAAGTTATAAGCCTTTTTGGAATTTTTTATATAACTTTTGACCACTAGGTGGCGCTGTTTCGAAACTTCTCAGGCTCCTTCAGGGCATCAGTACTGATGACCCATACCGAGTTTCGTAACAATTCGTTTATGCGTTCAAAAATTACAGCATTTTAGCACATAATTCAAAATGGCCTACAGCCAAAATGGCCGAATCTGGGAAAATTGGACATCAGTCGACTCGGCATGACGCTCTGAATCTAACAAGACCACATTTATGATTTTTGGACAAACCAATCAGAAGTTATAAGCAAAAATAGCCATTTTTCATATCTCCGGACCAGTAGGTGGTGCTGCGCCGAAACGCAGCACATAGCCTCAGGTCATGCTTGTGATGACACGCACTAAGTTTTGGTCTGAATACGATTAAGCGTTCGCGGAGATACAGCCTTACGTCTGTTTTCGCAAGCGCTGCGTGAAAATTTGTTTGTGCGTTTATCGAAAACGATTCGACGAATCAACTTGAATTCCATAACTTTTTGTCAGCACTGCCTGGAGATGATCTGGTGCGATTTTGGTGCAAATCGGACAAACCGCCTAGGACGAGTTCGCAAAAGTAGGTTTTTTGGAAAATTCAAAATGGCGGAAAAATTTGCATGACGGAAAATGACGTCATAGGGTGCAATCGAATCGGCATGAGCTCAGGAACAAGAGGAAAAAAGAATTTTGTTGATAGGCCTTACGGTTCAAAAGTTATTAGCATAATAAAAGTGAAACTTTGGACAGTTGGTGGCGCTAGAGGGAATGAGTTAGAGACACCAAAATTGGTGTATTTAATGTTGGGACTGTCCTCTATCAGAGTGTCAAACCAAATTTCATTTCCCGCAAACCGGTCTTAGGGGCGGCCATAGACGCCCAGTCGGAATAATGATAATAATAATAATAATAATAATAATAATAATAATAATAAGAACCGGAACAGATACAATAGGTGCCTCCGCACCTTCGGTGCTTGGCCCCTAATATATAATAAGAACCGGAACAGATACAATAGGTGCCTCCGCACCTTCGGTGCTTGGCCCCTAAATAAGAACCGTAACAGATACAATAGGTGCCTCCGCACCTTCGGTGCTTGGCCCCTAATAAATATAGCTGCAAGCAGCCATTACCGGGGCCAAGCGCAAGAAGCGGCAACAGATGCCATCATGTGTGGGAGTGGCAGACCAACTGCAGCAATGAGCAATTAAAGACATTTTAAGAGAACTTTGGATAAATGGCTAAAAAAAATCATATATACAGTAACTTTTAAGAGAATTTAATGGTTTATCACTTTCGACAAATAGGTGGCGCACTTACGAAATTGATGTGATGTGGTCAGAGTGAGGTGACAATGACACATACAAAGTTTGATGTCAAAATGTCAAGGCATTGCAGAGATAAAGACTGAATAGTCCTTTTGGCATCCTGACCTCAAATTTGCTGCTGTGCTACACGAAAACGGTTTTGTCTATCGGACACGAAATCCATAACTTTTAGTCGGCACTGTCTGGAGATGATACGATTTGATTTTGGTGAAAATCGGACAAACGGTCTAGGAGGAGTTCGAAAAAGTAGCTTTTGAATGAAAATCAAGATGGTGGACAGGAAGTTCGGCCAAATAAGAAAAACTTGGTATCTATGTTTTTGGCTTGACCCAAGGAATCTATAAAGACAAGTGGCATGTCAATAGGCAGATTTATTCAAAAGTTATTAGCCTTTTTGTAATTTTTTATATAACTTTTGACCACTAGGTGGTGCTGTTTCGAAACTTCTCAGGCTCCTTCAGGGCATCGTACTGAATGACCCATACCGAGTTTCGTAACAATTCGTTCATGCGTTCAAAAAATACAGCATTTTAGCACATAATTCAAAATGGCCGACAGCCAAAATGGCCGATCTGGGAAAATTGGATATCAGTCGACTCGGCATGATGCTCGGAATCTAACAAGACCACATTTATGATTTTTGGACAAACCAATCAGAAGTTATTAGCAAAAATAGCCATTTTTCATATGTCCGGACCAGTAGGTGGCGCTGCGCCGAAACGCAGCATGTTAGTCTCAGGTCATGCTTGTGATGACACGTACCAAGTTTGGTCTGAATACGAATTAAGCGTTGCGGAGATACAGCCTTACGTCTGTTTTCGCAAGCGCTACGTAAAATTTGTCTGTGCGTTTATCGAAAACGATGCGACGAATCAACTTGAATTCCATAACTTTTTGTCAGCACTGCCTGGAGATGATCTGGTGCGATTTTGGTGCAAATCGGTCAAACCGCCTAGGACGAGTTCGCAAAAGTAGGTTTTTTGGAAAATTCAAAATGGCGGAAAAATTTGCATGACGGAAAATGACGTCATAGGGTGCAATCGAATCGGCAAGAGCTCAGGAACAAGAGGAAAAAAGAATTTTGTTGATAGGCCTTACGGTTCAAAAGTTATTAGCATAATAAAAGTGAAACTTTGGACAGTTGGTGGCGCTAGAGGGAATGAGTTAGAGACACCAAAATTGGTGTATTTAATGTTGGGACTGTCCTCTATCAGAATGTCAAACCAAATTTTATTTCCCGCAAACCGGTCTAGGGGCTGCCATAGACGCCCAGTCGGAATAATAATAATAATAAGAACCGGAACAGATACAATAGGTGCCTCGCACCTTCGGTGCTTGGCCCCTAATAATAAT
>JAQIUQ010001182.1:0-13595 GCA_030378365.1 Hybognathus amarus | reverse complement strand
ATCTACTTGGTTCAGTTCGTGTTATTCGTACACGACTTTGGATACTTCCGTAATCGTACAATTTGGATGCATGTTGCCGAGGCATTCTACCGTGCTACAGCCATCTGTTGCCATGGCAACTAATCCCATCAAGGATTTTGTCAGGGGACATTTCCACACCTAAACCAGACAGCTATTGGGCCACTGAGTACACAGACTTTCCACAAAAGGTCATTTCATTGGTCAACTTTTTCATTGGTCAACAATTACAGCAAAGTGACTTTATTGGTTAGATTCAAAATGTATCCCACCAAAACTCTTATAGTTATTTATATTTGAAAAGTCTTTACACCTGAAAGACATCAGTGTTTCAGCTGTGAATGTCCATTAACGTTCCATGGATTCCTGTATATGTCCATGTAGGCCAAGTATCTGGGTATTTCTGGAAATCTAAATTCTGTAAAGAGAGACTGTATGAATTGACCCAGGTTGTTTCGTCATCTACCTCACAGCAAACCACCCAAAATTACACAGCAATTTACCGTGGTCAGATGTTACCAGATAATACTCTTTTCGTGCGTTGTGATATTTACATAACAAAGCCTATTGCGTATCGTTGGGGTGTGATGGCTCTCTGAAAAAATTTTTTAAAAAATACTATTCTCCACCCATCGGATGCGGCACGACAGCTTTGCAGCTATCTGGTTCTTCTTACATCTCGATGATGCTTCTATAATATGGTTTGTTAAAAATTACCAGACTGACAAAGTTTGTCACATTCTCTGTCCCTCTTTGTAAACTTTGTTTTCTCTGATGCAGAGTGCCATATGCTCTCAGAATGACCAGTCATTTACACAGTCACATCACCTGAGTGTTGATAGCGTTCAGGCGGGACCTGAATATGCAACAGCTGCTTGCTATCTGTTTAAACAAAACTAATTTAAGTGTTTGTCGACTTAAACATTTCACAGAGCCAGAAAGGAAGCGATTTGAACTTACTACGTGTGAGAGAAGATTGCGCGATTGATGAGGCATCTTAACCGAACCAGGAAAAAAAGACAAAAACTCTGCACTCAATTGGATAGTCGATAAATGTACAACCAATCAGGGCAACGCAGTAGTGAATACTTTGCATACAGTTGTCGACTACAGACCACTGATCAAGCCCGGAACACAAATACACATAGCTGTAAACAAAGCAGTGTCATGCTTACCGTTTTTGAATATCAATCCTGCTAAACACTTTCTTATTCCATTCCCCTCATGTTAATATTGAAATATTGCCAAGTGACACTCAGGTAAGAGGACTAACATAAGAACAGCATTCTATTTATCCGATTTGACTTCCTTTGCTGTTGCTGTTTTGCGTTTATTCTCGTGCACTGACTCTTTCACTAAGCTCGAACAGCCGATTGGAGTTCTCTCTTTCCCCAACGGCCCGACGCCAGTTCAGCATGTTGAAGTCGAGGCGAGACAAGGCCGACGAGGACTATTTTCAGCCAACGGCACAGAACCGTGCGTATCACACTGAGGAGAACTCAGTTGGCCGACGCACAAAGTCTGCCAGATGGCCGACCGTCGGCTTGGTGTGTTCGGGCTTTAGAAGTTAAATATGAGTGTTGCTTCTTTTACTTGATCCTTCATGAGTGGTGACAACAAAGAGAAACCACACCGACCACAGGCTTTTTCCTTACGTCCATCTCTAAGCGACGTCAGAGCCAGCTGATAAGTTACACTTTTGCCGAATCATGTAGGAAGGACGGCAAAAATATCTTTCCGATCGAAAATGCCTTGATTGCAGTTTTCTGTTTGCTATTAAAATTAATGCGCTGTCGATTTATTTTACAGACAGGATTTTTGATTTCTCTACCTGAAAACTAAATGTTAGACCAACTTGAAAAACACTTTTTATCTTATTTGCATCTTTGCTTGTATTTAGATTATTTGTTCTTAATTTTCTTTATTTTTATTTAAAAGTATTCAAAAGTCCCCCTGAATATAGCACATACCGAATCATACTGAAACAGTGACTCTAAAATCGTGATATAAACCACAATGGGAACCAAACGGTTCAAGGTCCAAATGAGAGTTTCAGTGCAGCTTCAAAGGGCTTTAAACGACACCAGACGATGAATAAAGGTCTTATCTAGGACCCTTCACGTCATGACTCGAAAAAAAGATTTTGATGAATGAGTTAGAACAGGAGAGTCACAAACGAGCATCACAGAACAGAGCTCAGGCGAGCATTTGTGCTTATAAAACTTAACCTATTTATTTTTGAAATGAGCGATCGTTTCGCTAGATAAGACCCTTATTCATTGTCTGGTGTCATTTAAAGCCCACCCTGCCAACCCTTTTTTTCCCCAATCACAGATATTATAATCCGGTGTAGGCAGGGACTCATTCATGCTCTCACACACACAAAAAATAAATAATAAATTCAACCAATCCTTACTCTCAATCTCCAAACGGTTCAGACCATCAGCAGCCACGGCATCGACCTCCAGCTCGCACACACTCATCCGTTCCACCTCCTCTAAAACCAGAGAACTGGAAAACACACATGAAATGAAGGTAAAAATGACATTCCTGGTATGTATTAACATATAGCAACACATACACACCTTGGTATGTTGTCCTCCTCCCAGTGAGTACACATTGTATCCCTCACTCTCGCTGTCATTGAGTTTGGACACACAGGGATTCTTCCATGGTCTGGTGCTGTCCCCTATATTCATCTGCTCTCCTACAAGTAGTAATAGAGGTACAAAGTGTAAAAAGTACATTTATTGAGGTTAGAACTGTAATTAGAAGTTTAATATAATGAAGCTTATCTCTTGAATTCTGAGTTTGATTCAGTCTGATTTGTGAACTGGCCAGACTGATGTCAAATGACTCCCAGGTCAAATGATTCATTCATTTGAACATTTATTTTGTTAGTTATTTTGGAGAAAAGCAAGATTGATGTGGTTGAGAGAGCGAGGGCAAGAGCAACACCTCCACTAATGATGTCCAACTACCCTGTGGCAACAATTAAGTTAAAGCCCACATCCTTTCCAAAGTTTACTGGTAATAAATGTGACTTTCACAGGAGGAAGAGAGACTGAGAAGCGCTTCAAAAGAAGGCAAAAGAAAGAGATTCAGGTGCTAGATGGTATGAGAACCGTCTGAAATCTTAAGCCTCACCACTTATAAGTTATAATACAGGTAATGACATTTTTTGTGTCCTAGGGAAAACTGTTATGGGAAACGTGACCGCTATTGCAAATGAAATATTAAAGGACTTCCATAAAAACCCTGCCATCAGCAATCACCAGTCAAGAAAAATAGTTTAATTAATTCAAGCAGTAGAAAGGGCACTTGGAGACTGAGTGACTGGTACTGGCACAATTAAAAATCCACTAGTGTTGAAGACAGTTAAAGGAAAACTTCCAGAGTCTTTTAAGAAAGAATGGCTCGTGTCAACATCTCTGACCAGCAGAGCTCTGTCACACCAGACAACCGGTTCAACAAACTTATTCGAATTCCTCAAAGAGCAGGAGAGCATTTACGAGCATCTTGTACTATTAAGGGATGAGGAACCAAACAGAAAGGATCTAAGAACCGAGCCAAAATGGGCAAGAACAAAGTCTACAAAATCAAGCAATGATCAATCAGAGTGGTGTAGTCTGTGGTGACGTCAAGCTCGAAAAGGAAGTCTCTACTTCTGCAGACAGTTTCGATCACTAAAGCTAGCAGACAAGAAGGCTGCAGTAAGAAAACTGGGAGCTTGTACACTGTGTCCAGAAGTCCATGAGGACCATTCATTCTGCAAACCCAGCTATCTATAGAAAAACCAAGACTGGGGAAGAAAGTGTTCTTGAGCATCAGTATTATTTATGCTCAAATGCTGAAAGAAAGGAAAAGCAGCACTGTGCAGAAAAGAGAAAACTTTGTCCTGAAGGAGACATGGGCAGGAAGGGCTATACTAAAAAACAAGAGAACTTTCTCAGTAGACATCCACTAGACTTAACACAGCAACGCTGAAGTGTCTTCTCAAACACTGCATCTGAAAAACTCTCCAGGGCACTTTAGTCATCACTGCAAAGTATCACTTGTAAAAACATTAAAGCTAAAAAAGACAGAAGGGAAAATTCTTATATAAACTCATTTTAAATCAAACTCTTTAACTAATGAACTAGTTGGAATTTTGGACTAAGCTGACCATCCTGCTGTTTTTTTTATGTTGGTCAGGTGAGTCTCTTCTCACGGGGCGGCACATGTGAATCAGTGAGTCAGTTTTGATAATCAAAAGTCTGGCAAAGCAGAGACTCTCTCCTGTGTATGAATGTCTGTATGTGTTACCTGTTGCACTGCTTTTGGGAACTTAACAGCAGCAAGACTGATCATGTTCATGCCGTACAGGTTGTAATCGATAAAGAGCTGCAGCAGGAAGGGAATATGAGCTTCATGGGGCTGGAAACTCTTCTTCATTACAGCTCCACCCTGCAGAGTTCACTCACCCTGACAAAGAGAAAACATGCATTCAATAAGTAACAACAAACACATGATATACACACCAAACACGCACACGGTTTCCATGTTCTTTGAGGACTTTTCAGTGACTGATTTTTTTCTATCCATTAACCCTAAACCTACCAATCACAGATTTTTTTTCACATTAAAAAAAAAACAAAGAACTATGATTCATAAGTTGTTTTCCTTATGTGACCAAAAAATGTCCCCACAAGGACCTGGAACTTGCTATCTTTGTGTGTAGGGTTTACCATCCCACACACCCCTAAATAGTATACTAGAACACACCACATCACTAAAGGTTATTTTGGTAATGAATTTTCAGTAGTAGATGCCAATAAAAGAAAAAGTCTTGTAAAATGCATGTCGATATTCTTTTCAGCACAGTACAAAAAGAGCACAGCAAAACCATTGATATTTATTTTTTTTTAAATATGAATTGCTTGAAAACAATGGGTATTGGGTAAATTGGCAACATGCAATATCTGATTTTTACACCCAACTACTTTTAAACAGACCATTTTTATAATTTCCTAGATTAAGAAGGAGTCAAGGTAGAAGTGTCAAAATTATGCATCTGTAACTGCATGAGAGGAAATATGAGTCTACTAGTTTCCTGCTGACAATGTTCGAATACTCTTCTTTTTTTATGCTAGATTTAAAATCACAACCGACATCATAAATGCAACCGCACGTTACATTTACACACTTGTTAGATACACAGACACACATTTCACATGTTTTCACTACAGGGTGGGAAATAACCCGATATATTAATAAAGTCTTCTAAACGTCGTTTACTTGTGTTGCCTGGTTATTGGTTTTCATGTAAACCGGGACAACTGGTTATTTCAATAAGCTGATTTTTGGAAGTTAACAGCATAACAGTGTGCACATAAACACGCAAATTGCAGAGCCAGCGGAGCACTAAAGATGTGTCGTCTGAAGAAACGAAAGCTGCCGATGACGCAACACAAAATATCCCACACAAGTGGCCCAAGTATTCAAGTATTTGTCTGACCTTAAACCTGTTGCTACTACAAAGCACTACCGAGCAAATACAGATGGCAGAGCATTGAATAATATTACTACAAAAAATTAAAAGGAAAATTGCCTAATTGCCTACCAACTTGTATTTGATATTTTAACTCATCTATTCATAAAAATAAAAAAAGTTTTAGACCACCAGATATAAATGCGTCTTGGATACATAATTTCAGTGGCTTTGACAAAAATACACACAGGTTAGCAGGATACCACCACCATTAGTTGTATCTGCTTTCCTGCAAAACACACAATCATTGTGACAGCTTCACTAACATGCAACACGGATATGTACCTGAGGAACAGTTTTTAAAGGAGCAGGTCACTTTAAAATGAAAATGTACACACACTCAAGCCATCTTAGGTCTATATGACTTTCTTCTCTAAGACAAATACAATCAGAGTTATATTAAAAAGGTGATATATCATAAAAATCTGACTTTTTCCGTTTTAAGTGTTATAATTGGGTCCCTGGTGCATCTACCAACCCAGAACATGTGAAAAGTGACAACCCAGTAAAATCAGACGATCAGATTTCGCTCCCCTTCTGACGCGTTAAGGGAATCTTATAATAATATTACAGCCCCTTAATCTGCACGTTTCAAACAAACAGTGCCGCCATTTGTTTTTTTGCAAGCGAAAACAGTGTAACCAGTCTTAACGCCATGGCAAATGTTAAAGCAAAGCATGCAAACTGTTCAGCTGGATGAGTGAGATTATTTGTTATTGTATCCAGTGGCGGCTGGTGAAAAATATCTTAGGTGGGGCTGTGTCATATTTGGCATTTTCAATAGTCTGGTAACCATGGAACTCAGGTCTTTTAGCAATGTGGCACGCTCTTCCTCAAGACATCTCTCAAGAATCCACCCTTTTCTCCATCAAAAACCTTTTAAAAACACTTTAAAAAAATCTGAATATTACTCTTCAGCTCACAATCTTTAAAGGTTCCATGACATGCTTATTTTTGTACGCTTTGATGTAGACCTCTGCCTTGTTATGGATATTGTAAGAGATTGATGTAAGTAACCTCTGAATATTACTTTCTGTCATCTTTGATGTTGTAGTTTTTTTTTATTTCTTAACCTATATTGTAAAGCGACCTGGGGTTTTGGAAAGGCTATAAAATTAACAATTCTTATTATAATTAATTTTAATAACCACCCAAATACAATTTAAGGATACCAGTGCTCTGTGAAGAAGTAATTATTTAATGCCAATATTAAAAGGTTGAGCCAGTCTCTCACAAAAACAAACGTCAGTGCATAAACATTCCATTTGAAATTGAACTCAAACAATATACTTAGTGATTGCTTAATTAGCTGATTAAATGATAAAAAAGTATTACTCACAACAATTTTGAGTGATTTTTCAAGCAAATATTCCACATGTACAGTAAATTAGACTTGTCCTGACTTTAGTAGTGGTGCGCATGGGCGCGGTCACGGCCGCGCGCTTGCTTGGGGCGCTAGAAGAATCGCCCATAGCTGACTAGATTTGAGCTCGCTGATTGGCTACAGTTTATGTCAGTCATTTATATCTTAAATCAGCAATTGGCTAAGCTGCTCCAGAGATCCGCCTTCCTGGGCGATTTCTCCAGCGCCCAGAGCTGATCACGTGCACTCTATGCGTGCACTTTCAGGAAGGGGAAGTGTAGAAAAACCAGACATTTTGAATTTCTATTTTATTTTTCACATATACTGGGTGCATTTAACATCTCAAACACAATAATCTTGACAATTTGTATAAATGATTTATGTATTTACTTATTTATTGCATTTGGCTCATAAACTGTGGTCTGGCTCATCGAGGGAGGGCAGCGCCCCTAGCGCCCTCTATTGGCCAGCCGCCCCTGATTGTATCCAAAGCTCATGTAAAGGATCAGCTCTCTCTCTTCTGAATGGGGCAGGGAGCAGCAGCTCATTTGCATATAAAGGGACACACAAAAATGGCACGTTTTTGCTCGCATGCAAAAACTCTTGTGAAAAGGGGCGTATTATGTCACCTTTAATAAACAATACCATAATGGCAGTGAATGCAACAATCAGTTTGAAGATCAAAAAAGTGCATCCATCCATTACAAAACGAACTCCAAATGCCTCCGGTGGGTTAATAAAGGCCTTCTGAAGCAAAACGATGAGTTTGTGTAAGAAAAATAATCATATTAAAACCTTTATAAAGTAAAATAACTAGCTTCCGGCCAAATAAACAAACGGATTCCGAATTAAGTGTTAAGCGCAACATGACATGGTCCTGCTGCAAGGAGGCATGACGACTACAGATGTGGAGAAATCAATATCTGTAATGTAAGATGCCTAAGACCACATTCACAAAAGTGAATGTGACACTTGTCAATCAGAATTGAGTTGTACCCAACATTAATGATACTGCTGCACTTTTTTTTTCAACTTGGTACAGAAGTGCCAGTACTTTTTGACATCCTCACAAACTATTTGACCATGCCTAGACTCACCTTTTGACCATCTGTGGGTTGTACAGGTAAATCTTCATAAAGGTTTTTTCCTTCATATGGTATCCATAGAAAGGCCTGTGGAGAGATAAGACAGATGTTTCAATAGGTAAACAATGAATATTCAAGTAAATACAGACATAGAATCACTGTAAAAACGAATATGCTTTATCTAATCAATAAAATTGTGGCAACATATTACAAGCAATATTATTAATTAAATTGTACAAATAAGAATTAATTAGAATATTAATTTGATTAACTATTACTCAATTCTAATTTCTTCAATTTAATTAATAATATTGCTTGTAATCTGTTGCCACAATTTTATTGATTAGATAAAGCATTTCATTTTTACAGTGATTAGAATGTAAATAGTTGAGAAAGAAAACGAGTGTTGAATAACAGTATACTGGATCTGCGCATAAGCTCTTAACAGCAGCCTAATATCCCTGCTGCTGTCATGTTCATGTAATAAAATTAGTTTATTAGACTGCTTGCTTGTATTTTTTTGTCAATTTAATTCAAAGTTTCAAATAACTACCCCCTTTGATGTCTGTAAGCTATTACAACAATTAGTCTAATTATCAAAAAATTATGAGATGATAAAAATACATATGGCAGTTTTCCCATCGAAAATCTATTTTTCAAGATGTCATTTTGAAGTTAGACATTTCAATATCATGAAAACACTACTTTCACCTAGTAATTGCACAGACTAGTTTATTATTTTTGACACCAATCAATGTTTTTAACAAGCCATGGATCATACGACTTCAGGTTGCTCTTCTTCTATGATATTATTGTATGTTCTATGGTGATAGAAAAAGAAACTACTGTCCACAAATAGTGCCCCAATGTTGTTACATGAGATTAGTTTTGTATAACAAGTACAGTATTTGTATAAAGGCCAAATATTTTTTAAAACTTCCTAAATTATATTACCATCTACAATGTAACCTTTATTTTGCTAATAAACATCTAAACAACTACAGCTTTGTGGATATTAATCATCTCCGCGAGATACGTTCTGTATAAATGTATAGATAAAAACAGTTTCTATTTCTGACAATGTTTGCGTATTCCAGCGAATGCATGTGTAATGTCTGCGTATTTAAGTGAATATTCCTGCATGCTCCATTCTCTTCACTCTTTTTTAGCCCATCAAATAACTACAAACTGTAGTTTAAAACGAGTACTAACATTTATGTGGAGTTGATAGACATTCTCCACATAAATGTCATTGTCAAAATGTCTCCACTGTCATTTTACGTTCTCCATTTGAATACATACTTTGTAAATGTATTTTGCCTGTTGTTAATGTTATTAATAAAGCCAAAGTATACTTTGGGCATCTAGTGCAGGCTTAAAGGGTCAACACGCTAAAATGTGTGTCAAAACGTCTGACTTGGCAAGAATTGATGTAAATCTGAATCGGTCTCTGTTGTTAGTAAATGTAAAAAGTTAGGAGAAAATCAGATTCCAAAAGCGTGTCAGTACTGGATTGGTGCATTAGGTCCTAATACCGCATCTAATACCTGCTGCTGTCTGTGTCCTTAATGTTAATCAAATAACAAAAGCAAAACTTGCACACAAAAAAAACTTTGTCTTAAAAACCAACATGAAAAAGAATTGTGATAAGATCATGGTCCGTGATATAGCATGAAACAATTTTGATATGATTTTTTTTCCAGATCACCAACTCCTAGTAGCCATCATCCAAGCAAACCATAGTGTGCACTTGTGTGCCTTTTACACGTACATGCCAGACACCAGAACAACTTTAAAGATGTGCTGCACATTAGACGAGGGGGTTCCCATGCTGACATTCAGGGCTCTGTCAATACTGTAGGCCACCTGTCCAAGGTAATCTGAGTCTGCTTCCTGTCCAAATCTGCCATACGGCACGTAGATGTATGGGAACAAGCCATGCAGATGAAGACATGTCTTCTGGCCTAGAAACAAAAGAGAAAAAGAAAAAGCATCAGCATCATCTTATACGAGTGATGAAAAGAAAAAAGTTCTTGAAATTGAGGTGCTTGAGAGATTTTGTGCACTTCTCTTCTCAAATAAGGTAAATTCCACTTCTACAGTCTCTGTTCAACAGCACTACACTACAATAGACTTGAGCCCGTACCATCACTGTTTGATAAATATCCTGCACTGTACAATGAATTTGAAAGCAATAAGACACAAGAGGCCAAGCATTGTAGTGACTACAATACAGTTATGGAGTGTTGTTAGGCACAATGAACTACCGGTACAGAAAGTCTGGTATCGCTACATTTTTAAAATCTCAGTATCGACCACAGAAGTATTGGTAGTTTTACGAAAACATTAAAACCAACAAGTAAAACAATTTGCCATATAAAGTATCGTTTTGTCATTATGCACGTTTTGTATGGTTTTTGCAAAGTGACGGACATAATGTCAGATTACACAATTACGATATTAATGTAGGCAATATGCACACCCCTAAAGCACATTATGAAAATGATTTGATTTAATTGAAACACACATGCTCAGGGAATAGGGAGCAGTGCGCAGGGGCCGATCAATCGAAACACAGTATCTCAGTACTCCGAAAGGGACCGCAAAGATCAATTATGAAAACTATATGACTTTAAAATAGGGTGGCACAAATAATCGCAATGAAACCGTACGCGAGTTTCAGGCTGTGATAGGCTGTGATAATTTTGTGTGTCAGTGCAGCACAGCTGATCAATGGTAAACGCGGCTTAATCTGAACACCATAGGATGTTTCAAGCCGACGCAGAAGTACGATTAAGCACACCATTCCAGGAAATCCCTATCGGGCATCATACTACAGCTTAGGGATGGGACGATAACCGGTTTCAAAATAAACCACGATAAAATATACTGACAGTTAGTATTATCGTTTAAAATTGAATTATCATTAAAGGTACAATACCTAAGGTTTTTGCATTAAAATATCCCAAAATCACAAGGCCAGTGTTATATATTTAGTTAAGATGATAACTTACAATATTCCAAATGTTTCAAGCTATGTTTAAATCGCGAGTAAATTGAGATTTTAACCAAGGAAACGGGGCGTGTGAGCAGCGAGTCGCCAGTCAATCGTGTCATATCCGCGTTACCTCAGTTTCCGCTCGTACTCACGTGTAGTCCTGGATAAATGCGGAAGTTGTAGTTGTGCGTTTGCGTCTATCAAGCAACAAAAGTCAGCTTGTTTCGCGCATTTGTAATGGAATGGTGCACATTCTGGTGCATTATTCTTTTCAATTATTCTCGGAATGTGAACTGTTGGCTGTAAAGGGGTCGCACACTGGACGAGAAGAGCCGGCGCCACGTCTAGGACAAAGTCCAGTATAGCACACCGGACGAGAAGAGCCGCGCCACGTCTAGGACAAAGTCCAGTATCGCACACCGGACGCGAAGAGCCGTGGCCACGTCTCAGGACAAAGTCCAGTATAGCACACCGGACGAGAAGAGCCGCGCCACGTCTAGGACAAAGTCCAGTATAGCACACCGGACGAGAAGAGCCGCGCCACGTCTCAGGACAAAGTCCAGTATAGCACACCGGACGAGAAGAGCCGCGCCACGTCTAGGACAAAGTCCAGTATCGCACACCGGACGAGAAGAGCCACGCCACGTCTAGGACAAAGTCCAGTATCGCACACCGGACGCGAAGAGCCACGCCACGTCTAGGACAAAGTCCAGTATCGCACACCGGACGCGCACTTTCTCATCATGAAAGGAAGATAATGTCTGTTCTATGTTATGATTGTACTGTACAATTAAATACAATCGTTGCTGAGTCTGCAGTCTGAAAATTTTACATCAGAACATCTGTTCACTGAATTGAGAATATCACCTGAAAAATCTAATAACATCAGTAATTGTCAAGCAGCTGATTTCTGTAAATGAATACAAAACTAAATGCATATTGCAGCATAGGGCGAAGTCAGGATCCATTAGCAAACCCTCTCCACCATAGCTTCGTCCAGTGACTCGTACAGTAACATCTGTGATAACTAATTTACTTTTAAACCTGACTTTTCTTGCGGCTATTTCAGTTTAATGAAAAACAAGCATGTCATTAAACGCAACATTTATAGAAATCGAACTTTACCTCATCCATGACAACTAATTTTCGATTCCCGTCTGACTGATTTATCCACGGTGGAGTTGAAAACAACAGTTCCCATCATTCCGCGTTCCTCCACGTCGTCATCAAGCAAAGCCGTTGTTGTTGTTTTGAATGTAGCGCCCTCTAGTGATATGCAATCTTAGGTATTGAACCTTTAAAACCGTGTTTGATTATCGCGATTTTAATAACTCACTGTAAATCCCGTCGGCCAGTCTGACGCAGGCTCGCGCTGCACGCAATGTTTTTTTATTTTTTTAATTACTATTCGAGAAGGAATGGCGGAAGGCAGTGACCGTGCTCAGGAGACTTTTCAGCCTTTTAAGAGGACCAAATCTGAGGTGTGGTCATGTTTTGGCTTTTACAAAAGTCCTGAGGGAAAACTTGATCGAGGATCGTCACCCTGTCTGCCGAAGTCACTGAAATAGAAACACTTCAAATCTGCCGAGTCGTTCGACCATCACCCACTGTTGTATAGCAAACGCAAGGCAAGTTAACTTCAACCTCAATCCAAAACTACTTCTGAGAAACAATTGGGCACAAAATGTTGTTTTGAGTTTAAATATTTTATGTCACTCACTTGAAATAGACGTGAAGCTTCCGCGAAGAAAAGTTTGCAGCAAGTGGCTTTGAGCCAAAGACGAACCAACAACTTCAAATAAGACTTAAGAGTGACATTTTAAGGTATAGTAATGTATAGATACATCAGGTATTACACCGATTTAATTTTTACCACATAATTACAGGGACATATTGAATAGATAATGAGATTAGCTAATGTTTTAAATCTTACCTGTTAATAAATACATTTTGTAAAACAATCATCCAGGCAAGATACATCACGCCAATATTATCAAACTCTGTAAAAAATAAATCAACTCTGATTTCATTTTCAATACAATCAAAAATCGGAGACGCAAGACAGCAAGTTGTGTTTGAATCAAATGAGAGCACGCATCCATTTTGATATGGATGTGTGCTGTGTAATAATGCGTTGCTGATTTACGACGGGCATTATAAAGAAGGAAATGCCATAGAATAGAATCTTGCTTAAAAACTGCATAGAGCTACTTGTTCTATTTGTTGTTTGTTGATTTTCAATTATAAAACTTGTTGAAATGTTTTCAGTGTGAGCATTAGTTCTTTTTGAACACTTTCATCTGAATTTTAACAAAACCGTGATAATCACGATAATTTTGGACACTATAATCGCTGATATAAAATTTTCATACCGTCCCATCCCTACTATAGCTGTTCCTGAATAAACAGAAGATCGAAAAAGCTTTGAGTGATTAAACATGACTAATATGCACAATATTTTTTTAATATTTAAAAAAAAATATTGTGCTAATATTTAAAACTAATATTTTTTTACGTCTGCCCACAGTGCACACAAAAATTCTGTCAGTTGTGTCAATCACAGCTGAATAACGCATTTCTATGAAGAAAATGCATGTAAAA
>JAQIUQ010001181.1:207500-226519 GCA_030378365.1 Hybognathus amarus | reverse complement strand
GTTTGTCGATTTCACATCAACTATTCAGTCTTGACTAGCATATTAGATGTATTCCAAGCAGGGTTACGCTTCCCATAATCACAAACAACCCAAAAGGCACCAGTGGCGGTGCCACCGGCTCCACACACACACACACACACACACACACACACACACACACACACACACACACACACACGCACGCGCACGCAGTACCCAGCAGTCACGGAGGGCCAAAGTCCGGCGGGCACTGCCATCCCGGTGCCTTTAGGCACCGGGGTTTGCGGTGCCACCGGCTTGGGCCCCGCAATCGACTGTCGCAGCTATATTTATATATTATTTTATTCTATTTTTTTTTTTCTTTTTCTGAGCGACCATCGGGCACTTTTGGGGCCCTTAACATGCTCGAAAACTCTTGAAACTTTGCACACGGGCTCAGAACCCGCGGCCATCAGAGCCGGGCTGAAGCTGGTACCCCGGGCGTGGCAGGCGGCTCGTCAGCGCCCCCTGGAATGGGGTCCGAACACCTGGTCCATAACTCAAACACACTTGCATGTAATAATATGAAACTCGGTACACATGTCGATAGCAGAATTTCATCTATACCTCGCGTTCTTGCCTTTTACCCCAGCCCAACAGGAAGTCGGCTATTGAGGTTTTTTGTAAAACACACGCAATGAACTTTTAAACACTCCTCCTGAGAGCTCTGATCCAAATTCGACGAAACTCGGTCAGCTAGAAGTCAAGACATTGAGGATGAAAGTTTGTGTGGGGATTTTTGATATCTCGAACGGTTTGGCCGTGGCGAGGAAACGAAACTATGGCGAGAAACGTGAAACAGGAAGTGTGTCATAACTTCAGCATACATTAACTGATCTGGATGAAACTTCAGCAGTGCGTTCGCTGAAGAGGACGATCACATGGATGTGACTATTGTGAGTCAAAGTTATAGCGCCACCAACTGGCAGCAGGAAGTGTGTCACTTTCAAAATGCTTTGAAATCACCCTCTTATTTTTATCCCGATTTGCTTCAAACTTCATCTGTATAATGTACATACACGGCAGATGAAGACCTATGAATGGATTCTTGATATCTTTGAAACTGTTGCCGTGGCGACGCATCAAACTTTACCATTCTTTTAGGATGCATTCTTTTAGGGATTCGAACATTTGTCCATAAATCAAACACACGTGCATGGATTAATATGAAACTCGGTACACTCATAGATCACATCAGGCCAAACAACTTTCGTGCTCTAAGTTTTACGACAGTTCAAACGGAAAGTTCGGGAATTATGTTTTTTTTTTTAAATAATTGTCCTAGAAAAACATCAAATTACAACCCATGCTGTTACCAATCACCACCAAACTCGGTGTGCATGAAGTCAAGACATTGAGGATGCTATATTCCGGACGGATTTTTGATATTTCGAACGGTTTGGCCGTGGCGGATTTTTCTGACTAAAAAAGGACACATAAAGTGTGTTATAACTTGGTTAGTTTTACTGACAGTTACAAAACTTGCCGTGTATATTGTTCTGATTCAAGCCAAACAACTTTCTAATTAACAATAATAAGCTCAAACCCACAGAAAGTCAGATATTGTAGTTTGAATATGATCATGCTCTTCCTAAACCTAGGCCCTGTCACACAGTCTGTGTGTGTGTGTGTGTGTGTAGGGGGAGGGGGCTTAATCATTTCACTGTGTGTCTGGCCTGCTAAAGTAAATACATTTCTTAAGCTGGTATTTTTTACATAAGTTTTTATTAGGGCCCAAAGCCCTGAAAGGCGCAGAGCCCTATTGTTTTCCTTCCGATTATTTTTTTTTTTTTTTTTTTTTTTTTTTTTTTTTTTTTTCTAGCGACTATTCGGGCACTTTTGGGGCCCTTAACATGCTCGAAAACTCTTGAAACTTTGCACACGGGTCAGAACCCGCGGCCATCAGAGCCGGGCTGAAGCTGGTACCCGGGCGTGGCAGGGCGGCTCGTCAGCGCCCCCTGGAATGGGGTCCGAACACCTGGTCCATAACTCAAACACACTTGCATGTAATAATATGAAACTCGGTACACATGTCGATAGCAGAATTTCATCTATACCTCGCGTTCTTGCTTTTTACCCCAGCCCAACAGGAAGTCGGCTATTGAGGTTTTTTTGTAAAACACACGCAATGAACTTTTAAATACTCCTCCTGAGAGCTCTGATCCAAATTCGACGAAACTCGGTCAGCGTGAAGTCAAGACATTGAGGATGAAAGTTTGTGTGGGGATTTTTGATATTCTCGAACGGTTTGGCCGTGGCGAGGAAACGAAACTATGGCGAGAAACGTGAAACAGGAAGTGTGTCATAACTTCAGCATACATTAACTGATCTGGATGAAACTTCAGCAGTGCGTTCGCTGTAAGAGGACGATCACATGGATGTGACTATTGTGAGTCAAAGTTATAGCGCCACCAACTGGCAGCAGGAAGTGTGTCACTTTCAAAATGCTTTGAAATCACCCTCTTATTTTTACCCGATTTGCTTCAAACTTCATCTGTATAATGTACATACACGGCAGATGAAGACCTATGAATGGATTCTTGATATCTTTGAAACTGTTGCCGTGGCGACGCATTAAACTTTACCATTCTTTTAGGATGCATTCTTTTAGGGATTCTAACATTTGTCCATAAATCAAACACACGTGCATGGATTAATATGAAACTCGGTACACTCATAGATCACATCAGGCCAAACAACTTTCGTGCTCTAAGTTTTACGACAGTTCAAACGGAAGTCGGGAATTATGTTTTTTTTTTTAAATAATTGTCCTAGAAAAACATCAAATTACAACCCATGCTGTTACCAATCACCACCAAACTCGGTGTGCATGAAGTCAAGACATTGAGGATGCTATATTCCGGACGGATTTTTGATATCTCGAACGGTTTGGCCGTGGCGGATTTTTTTGACTAAAAAAGGACACATAAAGTGTGTTATAACTTGGTTAGTTTTACTGACAGTTACAAAACTTGCCGTGTATATTGTTCTATTCAAGCCAAACAACTTTCTAATTAACAATAATAAGCTCAAACCCACAGAAAGTCAGATATTGTAGTTTGAATATGATCATGCTCTTTCTAAACCTAGGCCTGTCACACAGTCTGTGTGTGTTGTGTGTGTGTAGGGGGAGGGGGCTTAATCATTTCACTGTGTGTCTGGCCTGCTAAAGTAAATACATTTCTTAAGCCTGGTATTTTTTACATAAGTTTTATTAGGGCCCAAGCCCTGAAAGGCGCAGAGCCCTATTGTTTTCCTTCCGATTATTTTTTATTTTTTTTTTTTTTTTTTTTTTTTTTCTTTTTTTAGCGACTATTCGGGCACTTTTGAGGCCCTTAACATGCTCGAAAACTCTTGAAACTTTGCACACGGGTCAGAACCCGCGGCCATCAGAGCCGGGCTGAAGCTGGTACCCGGGCGTGGCAGGGCGGCTCGTCAGCGCCCCTGGAATGGGGTCCGAACACCTGGTCCATAACTCAAACACACTTGCATGTAATAATATGAAACTCGGTACACATGTCGATAGCAGAATTTCATCTATACCTCGCGTTCTTACTTTTTACCCCAGCCCAACAGGAAGTTGGCTATTGAGGTTTTTTTGTAAAACACACGCAATGAACTTTTAAATACTCCTCCTGAGAGCTCTGATCCAAATTCGACGAAACTCGGTCAGCGTGAAGTCAAGACATTGAGGATGAAAGTTTGTGTGGGATTTTTGATATCTCGAACGGTTTGGCCGTGGCGAGGAAACGAAACTATGGCGAGAAACGTGAAACAGGAAGTGTGTCATAACTTCAGCATACATTAACTGATCTGGATGAAACTTCAGCAGTGCGTTCGCTGTAAGAGGACGATCACATGGATGTGACTATTGTGAGTCAAAGTTATAGCGCCACCAACTGGCAGCAGGAAAGTGTGTCACTTTCAAAATGCTTTGAAATCACCCTCTTATTTTTAACCCGATTTGCTTCAAACTTCATCTGTATAATGTACATACACGGCAGATGAAGACCTATGAATGGATTCTTGATATCTTTGAAACTGTTGCCGTGGCGACGCATCAAACTTTACCATTCTTTTAGATGCATCCTTTAGGGATTCGAACATTTGTCCATAAATCAAACACACGTGCACTGGATTAATATGAAACTCGGTACACTCATAGATCACATCAGGCCAAACAACTTTCTGCTTTACGTTTGTACGAACAGTTCAAACGGAAGTTAGAGATAGATGCTGCTTGTTTTTTTTTAAATAATTGTCCTAGAAAAACATCAAATTACAACCCATGCTGTTACCAATCACCACCAAACTTCGGTGTGCATGAAGTCAAGACATTGAGGATGCTATATTCCGGACGGATTCTTGATATCTCGAACGGTTTGGCCGCTGGCCGATTTTTTTGACTTAAAAAAGGACACATATAATGTGTTATAACTTGGTTAGTTTTACTGACAGTTACAAAATCTTGCCGTGTATATTGTTCTATTCAAGCCAAACAACTTTCTAATTAACAATAATAAGCTCAAACCCACAGAAAGTCAGATATTGTAGTTTGAATATGATCATGCTCTTTCTAAACCTAGGCCTGTCACACAGTCTGTGTGTGTGTGTGTGTGTAGGGGGAGGGGGCTTAATCATTTCACTGTGTGTCTGGGCCCTGCTAAAGTAAAGACATCCCTTAAGCCTGGCAATTCTTACATAAGACTTCATTTTTATTTTTGTATACAGCAAGGCATATAACCTAGTTCAATTGTTACGTGCATTGACAATAGTTTTATATAATTAGTGTATTAATTAAATTAACTTGGTCCATAAATCAAAAAGGGAAGTGTGTTAAAACTTCTGCATACATTAACTGATCTTGATGAAACTTCAGCAGTGTGTTCGTTGTAAGAGGCCGATCACATGGATGTGACTATTGTGAGTCAAATATATAGCGCCACCAACTGGCAGCAGAAAGTGTTTCACTTGCAAAATGCTTTGAAATCACACTCTTACTTTTACCCGATTTGCTTCAAACTTCATCTGTATAATGTAAACACACGCCAGATGAAGAGCTGTGAAAGCATTATTCAATATCTAAGATAATGTTGCCATAGCAACGCATCAAACTTTAACATTCCTTTTTTTTGATGATTTTGAGTCTCTTAGCGGCTTTTGGGGCCCTTAATGGGTTTGAAAACTCTTGAAACTTTGCACACAGGTCAGATCCCACAGCCATCAGAGCCGGGAAGATGGTACCCGGGTGTGGCAAGGGGGCTAGACAGCGCCCCCTGGAACGGGGTCCAAAAACTTGGTCCATAAATCAAACACGCTTGCATGTAATAATATGAAACTCAGTACACATGTTGATCTCATCGTTTCATATATTCATATATTCTCCTCAAGCCGGACAACTTTCTAATTTACACTCATGAGCTAGGACCCACAGAAAGTCAGATATTTTGGTTTGAAAATGTTGAGTGTCTCTCTGAGCCTACACTTCTGTATGGCAAGCCCTTTTAACATTTAAAAGCTAAGTTTGACTATTCGTAATTAACATTGTAGATATCAACAACGTCTTTCTAGTCGTAATTACATTTTGGATAGTTTGTATTATCATTTAAGATATCTGTAACGTAATTGTGACTAGTCGAAACGACAGATAGAGTATGGCAAGCCGTTTTAACATTTAATCATTTTAACCTACTAGTCTCTATTTTCATGCTACTAGTACTTATTTTTTAGATACTAGTATCTATTCCATTAAGTACTAGTACTTATTCATTAGCTACTAGTGCTTATTCTTTAGATACTAGTGCCTTTTCTTTAGATACTAGTGTTTATTCTTTAGGTACTAGTACCTTTTTAAAGATACTAGTACTTATTCATTAGACACTAGTCCTTATTTATTAGATACTAGTACTTATTCATTAGATGCTAGTCCTTATTCATTACATACCAATGCTTATTAATTAGTTACTAGTACTTATTCATTAGATGCTAGTACCTATTAAATAGATACTAGTACTTATTCATTAGACACTAGTACTTATTTCAATGGTGACTAGTAACTATTCTTTTGTTACTTAGTCACATTTTTTCCAGTGACTTCTATGGTGATCTGTCATTCAGATATCAACTATTCAGTTCTGACTAGTATGTTAGTATGTATTCCAATTGTGGAATACATACTAGTATGTATTCCAAAGCAGGGGTTACGCTTTTGCACGTCGTGCAGAATAACCCTAAAGGCACCAAGGTGGCGGTGCCACCGGCTCTCACTACACACACACACACACACACACATATAGCTGCGAGCAGCGACGCGAGGGGACCAAGCCGGCGGTACGCCATCCCGGTGCCTTTAGGCACCCGGGTTGCGGTGCCACCGGCTTGGGCCTGGATCGCTGCTCGCAGCTATATATTTTTATTATTTTTTTCATTTTTCTAGCGACTATTCGGGCACTTTTGGGGCCCTTAACATGCTCTGAAAACTCTTGAGAACTTTGCACACGGGGTCAGAACCCGCGGCCATCAGAGCCGGGCCTGAAGCTGGTACCCCGGGCGTGGCAGGGCGGCTCGTCAGCGCCCCCTGGAATGGGGTCCGAACACCTGGTCCATAACTCAAACACACTTGCATGTAATAATATGAAACTCGGTACACATGTCGATAGCAGAATTTCATCTATACCTCTGCGTTCTTGCTTTTTACCCCAGCCCAACAGGAAGTCGGCTATTGAGGTTTTTTTGTAAAAACACACGCAATGAACTTTTAAATACTCCTCCTGAGAGCTCTGATCCAAATTCGACGAAACTCGGTCAGCGTAGAAGTCAAGACATTGAGGATGAAAGTTTGTGTGGGGATTTTTGATATCTCGAACGGTTTGGCCGTGGCGAGGAAACGAAACTATGGCGAGAAACGTGAAACAGGAAGTGTGTCATAACTTCAGCATACATTAACTGATCTGGATGAAACTTCAGCAGTGCGTTCGCTGTAAGAGGACGATCACATGGATGTGACTATTGTGAGTCAAAGTTATAGCGCCACCAACTGGCAGCAGGAAGTGTGTCACTTTCAAAATGCTTTGAAATCACCCTCTTATTTTTACCCCGATTTGCTTCAAACTTCATCTGTATAATGTACATACACGGCAGATGAAGACCTATGAATGGATTCTTGATATCTTTGAAACTGTTGCCGTGGCGACGCATCAAACTTTACCATTCTTTTAGGATGCATTCTTTTAGGGATTCGAACATTTGTCCATAAATCAAACACACGTGCATGGATTAATATGAAACTCGGTACACTCATAGATCACATCAGGCCAAACAACTTTCGTGCTCTAAGTTTTACGACAGTTCAAACGGAAGTCGGGAATTATGTTTTTTTTTTTTAAATAATTGTCCTAGAAAAACATCAAATTACAACCCATGCTGTTACCAATCACCACCAAACTCGGTGTGCATGAAGTCAAGACATTGAGGATGCTAAATTCCGGACGGATTTGTGATATCTCGAACGGTTTGGCCGTGGCGGATTTTTTTGACTAAAAAAGGACACATAAAGTGTGTTATAACTTGGTTAGTTTTACTGACAGTTACAAAACTTGCCGTGTATATTGTTCTATTCAAGCCAAAAAATTTTTAATTAACAATAAAGCTCAAACCAACAAAAAGTAGAATATATTGGTTAAATATGATCATGCTTTACCTTGGTCTGTTCTTTGCCTGTGTGTGTGTGTGTGTGTGTGTGTGTGTGTGTGTGTGTGTAGGAGGGGGCTTAATCATTTCACTGTGTGTCTGGCTGCTAAAGTAAATACATTTCTTAAGCCTGGTATTTTTTAATAAGTTTTTATTTTTATTTTTTTAATAAGTAAGGCATAGAACCTGTTTTAATTGTAGGTGCATTGGCAATAGCTTTATCAGAATATTATTAATTAAATTAACTAGACCTCATAAATCAAAAAAGTAAGTAGAATAAATCAAAAAGGAAGTGTGTTAAAGTTCTGACAAACATTAACTGATATTGATGAAACTTCAGCAGTGTTTGCCGGTAAGAGGCGATCACATGGATGTGACTATTGTGAGTCAAAAGGCTGCTTTATATTTGGCATTAACATGGTCATAATTTAACTGACTATTAGATTTAATCATTACTAATCAGGACATGGCTAGTTACATTGGTCACATTAAGTAGCCTCTGTATGGATAGAAGAAGCGATTTTCTGTTTCCTGTATAATATTTAATTAGATATGTCACGATACACCAGATTAAGAGTAAAAATGATGCAAACAAAACAATGTCTAGTTGCTTTCACTCATTCGTGTTCGCTAATCTCCAGCAAATCAGATCAAAACGTTACGAAAGCTATACTTCCAAGAGTTGATCACATAGCAAAATAACTGGGTCTCATCATAAAACAAGCTCATATTGTCATCGAATTATCTCGGTTTTTTAAAGGTTATAGCGTGCAATGACCATATTGACAGAAATGGGAGATTGGTTAACATGCTAAAGACATTCAGTAGAACATTCAACATTTAAAATCATATTGCGATTATTCCTCTGGCAAGCAGCACTAGCTTGATTTTAATGATCTCAATGACTTGACTGTGAATGTATACAGGTCGATTCGCCTTCACAATAATGTCTCACAATTAAATGAAAAATGACACACATAGTAATCAATGTAGCTGAAAATTAACTGTTTTAAAGATAGAACGTTTATTTGTAGATATCTCAATAAGTCTTCATTTCTTGAGTCTGAAAACTGGCGTTGGCCATTATTTTCCACAGCCACTGCGGGGAGACTTGGGCTGCGCATCTCACTCTACTGCCCACCTGCGCTAATGCAGACAACCAACTGGGCTGGGATTTGCGTTTACATCACAGTCTGATGATCCCACCACAAGCGCTGTCCGACTACCTTCTGAGCGGGCACACGCCGACTGCAGTACAGCCCATCCAGAAGCAGTGTGCCCACACTTGTCTTTTCAATGTGTAGCGTGGAACAACATCCTGGAAACAGGTCGTTGCATATTAATGCCAAGTGGTAAACCAGCCCCAACATATATAGGCGCCACCGACTGGCAGCAGAAAGTGTTTCACTTTCAAAATGCTTTGAAATCAGCACTCTTAACTTCTTATCCCGATTTGCTTCAAACTTCATCTGTATAATGTAAACACACGCCAGATGAAGAGCTGTGAAAGCATTATTCAATATCTAAGATAATGTTGCCATAGCAACTATTAAACTTTAACATTCCTTTTTTTCTGATGATTTTGAGTCTCTAGCGGCTTTTGGGGCCCTAATGGGTTCTAAAACTCTTGAAACTTCTGCACACAGGTCAGATCCCACAGCCATCACGAGCCTGGGCTGAAGATGGTACCCGGGTGTGGCAGGGGGCTAGACAGCGCCCCCTGGAACGGGGTCCAAAAACTTGGTCCATAAATCAAACACGCTTGCATGTAATAATATGAAACTCAGTACACATGTTGATCTCATCGTTTCATCATATTCATATATTCTCCTCGAGCCGCGACAAATTTCCAACCTACACTCACTGAAAGCTGACAGGACCCACAGAAAGTCAGAGATATTTGGTTTGAAAATGTTGAGTGTTCTCTGAGCCTACACTTCTGAATGGCTAAGCCCTTTTAAACATTTAAAAGCTAAGTTCCACTATTCTGCGAATTAACATTGTAGATATCAACAACGTCTTTTGAGTCGTAATTACATTTTGGATAGTTTCTGCATTATCATTTAAGACATCTGTAAATGGAATTGTGACTGTAGTCCGAAAACGACACAGAGAAGAATGCAAATTGCGTTTAGAACATTCAAATCATTTTAACCTACTAGTTCTCATTTTCATGCTACTAGTACTTATTTTTTAGATGAGCTAGTATCTATTCATTAAGTACTAGACTCACTAGAAACTATTCATTACATACTAGTACCTATTAAATACAAATTAATAATTTAGCTGGTGAAGTTCACTCATTTACTGATTTAACCTCCAGTTTGTTAGTAAATGAAACGATCTTATTAAATCATTTTCATTTCATCATTATATAATTAAAATGTCATTTTAATATTCAAACATCTTAGAATGTAACTAAATATTGATTACATTTGTAAAATAACATAAATAACTATAGGAAATGCAGCCAAGAGAAATATGCAACTGAAAATAACTGTATATTAATTAGTTGCTGAGTTCAAGTTCAAGCTATTGCAGTCTGAGCTGTTATAGTTCACCTTACCTCCTGATCATAGACGTCTTTCCTTTCTGGTTTTATATTTATCAGGTTTGTTTCCTTTCTCATGTATCGAGACGTTAGCTGCTAACTGGCAAGTGTTAACTCTGATGTGCTGTATGTGGGCTCCTGTCATGTGCGACAGTAGCAGGAGGAAACAGTAAACAAAGTTCATTTAGTTCGGAGTTCGACTTGTTTAGCCTTTTGCTTCCTGTCAGTCCCATAAGTTTATGCTGTCAGCACCGTAATTGAGAAATGATTAGTCATCTCTCAGAGTTCGGGTTCGGCCGGTTCGAGCTTTCGTCTTCTGGTCAACTCCCATTAAGTCTATGCTATCAGGTACCGTAAAGGGAATGTATTAGTTCATTTGAGTTCGGGTTTGAGTCCTTCGCGTTCTCTTTTTCACGTGACCACTCTCTCACATAAAATGCAACATTCATAACAACTGCCAATGTATATTGTGTTATATAGGCATTAAATACAAAATATGTTCAATAAACATTTATAACAAAAGTTCCTTTATTCCTTATTATTGTCCTGTCCGTCCTCTTTTCTATATAAGCAATCTGTGGTGTGTTTTATTATATATTATACATTAATTAACTACTATTATATTATGCATGATTACGTGCCTGTTTGTAAAGTTTGTGAATTAGTTTGTGAATTAGGCTATTTAATACGGTGACAATACACGTGACTAAAGAACAAAGGAATTCAACCCGAAGACTCAAATGAACTAATCATTTTCCTTTCCGGTGGTTTGACACACATAGGCTCAATGGACTGACAGGAAAACGAAAACTTCTTAAACCTTGAACCGAACTGAGAATGAACTAATCATTTCTTTTTGGATCCTACAGCATAGGCTCTATGGGATCAAGAAGAACGATTAAATTCCTCCTTTAAACTCGAACTTTAAACTCGAGAGATGAACCTAATCATTTCTATTCCAGACAGATTCAAAATCCATATGGTGCGAAATGCGCATGCGCGGGTAACACAAAATGAACGAATCACTTCCGAGACAACTCGGAAGTCCCGAGTTAAGATTAAAATATCGTAAAATGAACGAATCGTTCATAAACGACACATCACTAGTACTATTCATTAGACACTAGATACTTATTTCAATGGTGACTAGTAACTATTTCTTTTGTCAACTGAGTCACATTTTTCCAGTGACTTCTATGGTGATCTGTCATTCAGATATCAACTATTCAGTTCTGATGAGTATGTTTAGACTATTTTCAATTGTGGAATACATACTAGATGTATTCCAAAGCAGGGGTTACGCTTTGCACGTCGTCAAATAATAACCTAAATACCGAAGGTGGCGGTGCCATCGGCTTTTATATATATATATATATACACACACACACACACACACACACACACACACACACACACACACACACACACACACACACACACACACACACATATAAATAGCTGCGAGCAGCGATGCAGGGCAAAGCCGGGCGGGACCGCCATCCCCGTGCCCTTTAGGCACCGGGGGCGGTGCCACCGGCTGGGCCGCAATCGCCCTGTCGCAGCTATATTCTCAGGGCCCAAGCAGGCGCAGACCCTATTGTTTCCTCCATATTTTCTTTTTTTTTTTCTTTTCCAGTTTAACTATTTGGGCACTTTTGAGGCCCTTAACATGCTCGTAAACTCTCGAAACTCTGCACACGGGTCACAACCCGGCCATCAGAGCCGGGGCTGAAGCTGGTACCCGGGCGTGGCAGGGCGGCTCGTCAGTCGCCCCCTGGAAATGGGGTCCGACACCTGGTCCATAACTCAAACACACTTGCATGTAATAACACGAACTCGGTACACATGTCGAGAGCAGAATTTCATCTATACCTCGCGTCTTGCTCTTCACCCCAGCCCAACAGGAAGTCGGCTATTGAGGTTTTTTTGTAAACACACGCAATGAACTTTTAAATACTCCTCCTAGAGCTCTCTTATCGCAATTCCACGAAAACTCGGTCAGCGTGTAGTCGTAGACATTGAGGATGAAAGTTTGTGTGGGATTTTCCATATTCTCGAACGGTTTGGCCGTGGCGAGGAAACGAAACTATGGCGAGAAACGTGAAACAGGAAGTGTGTCATAGACTTCAGCATACATTAACTGATCTGGATGAAACTTCAGCAGTGCGTTGTGCTGTAAGAAGGGTAATCGATCACATGGATGTGACTATTGTGAGTCAAGTTATAGCGCCACCAACTGGCAGCAGGAAGTGTGTCACTTTCAAAATGCTTTGAAATCACCCCTCCATTTTTACCTCGATTTGCTTCAAACTTCATCTGTATAATGTACATACACGGCAGATGAAGACCTATGAATGGATTCTTCATATCTTTGAAACTGTTGCTCGTGGCGACGCATTGAAACTTTACCATTCTTTTAGGATGCATTCTTTTAGGCATTCGAACATTTGTCCATAAAATCAAACACACGTGCATGGATTAATATGAAACTCGGTACACTCATAGATCACATCAGGCCAAACAACTTTCGTGCTCTTAAGTTTTACGACAGTTCAAACGGAAGTCGGGAAATTATGTTTTTTTTTTTTTAAATAAATGTCCTAGAGAAACATCAAATTACAACCCATGCTGTTACCAATCACCACCAAACTCGGTGTGCATGAAGTCAAGACATTGAGGATGCTAAATTCCGGACGGATTTGTGATATATCTTGAACGGTTTGGCCGTGGCGGATTTTTTTGACTAAAAAAGGACACATAAAGTGTGTTATAACTTGGTTAGTTTTACTGACAGTTACAAAACTTGCCGTGTATATTGTTCTATTCAAGCCAAACAACTTTCTAATTAACAATAATAAGCTCAAACCCACAGAAAGTCAGATATTGTAGTTTGAATATGATCATGCTCTTTCTAAGCCTGAGTCCTTGTCTGCGTGTGATTGAGTCTTTTGACACACAGTCTGTGTGTGTGTGTGTGTGTAGGGGGAGGGGGCTTAATCATTTCACTGTGTGTCTGGCCTGCTAAAGTAAATACATTTCTTAAGCCTGGTATTTTTTAAATAAGTTTTTATTTTTATTTTTTATAAGTAAAGGCATATAACCTGTTTAATTGTAGTGCATTGACAATAGTTTTATATAATTAGTGTATTAATTAAATTAACTTGGTCCATAAATCAAAAAAGTAAGTAAATAAATCAAAAGGAAGTGTGTTAAAACTTCTGCATACATTAACTGATCTTGATGAAACTTCAGCAGTGTGTTCGTTGTAAGAGGTCGATCACATGGATGACTATTGTGAGTCAAATATATAGCGCCACCAACTGGCAGCAGAAAGTGTTTCACTTTCAAAATGCTTTGAAATCACACTCTTACTTTTACCCGATTTGCTTCAAATGTAAACACACGCCAGATGAAGAGCTGTGAAAGCATTATTCAATATCTAAGATAATGTTGCCATAGCAACGCATCAAACTTTAACATTCCTTTTTTTTGATGATTTTGAGTCTCTTAGCGGCTTTTGGGGCCCTTAATGGGTTTGAAAACTCTTGAAACTTTGCACACAGGTCAGATCCCACAGCCATCAGAGCCGGGCTGAAGATGGTACCCGGGTGTGGCAAGGGGGCTAGACAGCGCCCCCTGGAACGGGGTCCAAAACTTGGTCCATAAATCAAACACGCTTGCATGTAATAATATGAAACTCAGTACACATGTTGATCTCATCGTTTCATATATTCATATATTCTCCTCAAGCCGGACAACTTTCTAATTTACACTCATGAGCTAGGACCCACAGAAAGTCAGATATTTTGGTTTGAAAATGTTGAGTGTCTCTCTGAGCCTACACTTCTGTATGGCAAGCCCTTTTAACATTTAAAAGCTAAGTTTGACTATTCGTAATTAACATTGTAGATATCAACAACGTCTTTCTAGTCGTAATTACATTTTGGATAGTTTGTATTATCATTTAAGATATCTGTAACGTAATTGTGACTAGTCGAAACGACAGATAGAGTATGGCAAACCGTTTTAACATTTAATCATTTTAACCTACTAGTCTCTATTTTCATGCTACTAGTACTTATTTTTTAGATACTAGTATCTATTCCATTAAGTACTAGTACTTATTCATTAGCTACTAGTGCTTATTCTTTAGATACTAGTGCCTTTTCTTTAGATACTAGTGTTTATTCTTTAGGTACTAGTACCTTTTTAAAGATACTAGTACTTATTCATTAGACACTAGTCCTTATTTATTAGATACTAGTACTTATTCATTAGATGCTAGTCCTTATTCATTACATACCAATGCTTATTAATTAGTTACTAGTACTTATTCATTAGATACTAGTACCTATTAAATAGATACTAGTACTTATTCATTAGACACTAGTACTTATTTCAATGGTGACTAGTAACTATTCTTTTGTTACTAGTCACATTTTTTCCATTGACTTCTATGGTGATCTGTCATTCAGATATCAACTATTCAGTTCTGACTAGTATGTTAGTATGTATTCCAATTGTGGAATACATACTAGTATGTATTCCAAAAGCAGGGGTTACGCTTTTGCACGTCGTGCAGAATAACCCTAAAGGCACCAAGGTGGCGGTGCCACCGGCTTCATATCATATATATATATATATATATATATATATATATATATATAAATATATAGCTGCGAGCAGTCGATGGAGGCTCAAAGCCGGCGGTACCGCCATCCCGGTGCCTCTAGGTAACTAAAGGCACCGGGATTGCGGTGCCACCGGCTTGGGCCCTGCAATCGCTGCTCGCAGCTATATTTATTTTTTATTTTTTTTTTTTTTTTCTAGCGACTATTCGGGCACTTTTGGGGCCCTTAACATGCTCGAAAACTCTTGAAACTTTGCACACGGGTCAGAACCCGCGGCCATCAGAGCCGGGCTGAAGCTGGTACCCGGGCGTGGCAGGGCGGCTCGTCAGCGCCCCTGGAATGGGGTCCGAACACCTGGTCCATAACTCAAACACACTTGCATGTAATAATATGAAACTCGGTACACATGTCGATAGCAGAATTTCATCTATACCTCGCGTTCTTACTTTTTACCCCAGCCCAACAGGAAGTCGGCTATTGAGGTTTTTTTGTAAAACACACGCAATGAACTTTTAAATACTCCTCCTAGAGCTCTGATCCAAATTCGACGAAACTCGGTCAGCGTGAAGTCAAGACATTGAGGATGAAAGTTTGCGTGGGGATTTTTGATATCTCGAACGGTTTGGCCGTGGCGAGGAAACGAAACTATGGCGAGAAACGTGAAACAGGAAGTGTGTCATAACTTCAGCATACATTAACTGATCTGGATGAAACTTCAGCAGTGCGTTCGCTGTAAGAGGACGATCACATGGATGTGACTATTGTGAGTCAAAGTTATAGCGCCACCAACTGGCAGCAGGAAGTGTGTCACTTTCAAAATGCTTTGAAATCACCCTCTTATTTTTACCCGATTTGCTTCAAACTTCATCTGTATAATGTAAATACACGGCAGATGAAGACCTATGAATGGATTCTTGATATCTTTGAAACTGTTGCCGTGGCGACGCATCAAACTTTACCATTCTTTTAGGATGCATTCTTTTAGGGATTCGAACATTTGTCCATAAATCAAACACACGTGCATGGATTAATATGAAACTCGGTACACTCATAGATCACATCAGGCCAAACAACTTTCGTGCTCTAAGTTTTACGACAGTTCAAACGGAAGTCGGGAATTATGTTTTTTTTTTTAAATAAATGTCCTAGAAAAACATCAAATTACAACCCATGCTGTTACCAATCACCACCAAACTCGGTGTGCATGAAGTCAAGACATTGAGGATGCTAAATTCCGGACGGATTTGTGATATCTCGAACGGTTTGGCCGTGGCGGATTTTTTTGACTAAAAAAGGACACATAAAGTGTGTTATAACTTGGTTAGTTTTACTGACAGTTACAAAACTTGCCGTGTATATTGTTCTATTCAAGCCAAACAACTTTCTAATTAACAATAATAAGCTCAAACCAACAGAAAGTCAGATATTGTAGTTTGAAAGAGGATTTTGTCTCAGAGAGACAGAGAGAGTCTCCCAGCGTGTGTGTGTGTGTCTGTGTGGGGAGGGTGGGGGCTGGTGTCTCTGTTTATGTGTGTGTGTGGGGCTGGCTATATAGCCAGCCACACACACATGGGGGATCACACACACTTGGGAGATCAAGTAGAATTTCTATAACTCTGTGTGTTAAACTAATAATCACTCTTGTGTTTTAAACACAATCTACTTAATACAGACAACTTCATTATAAAGATAAACAACAATTCCAAAAAATATATGATCATAATCTATGACAAAACATGCTATTATAAACTAGAGTAGTGAATAATACACATTGCTCTTTATATTGTTCTAAAATACATTAATGAAAAACAAGATAACAAAAATCAAAAAGATAAATTATTTTAGATATAGTCATGGCTGTTATAAAATTGAGACATGTTTTAAATG
Organism: Hybognathus amarus; assembly: GCA_030378365.1. Lineage (NCBI taxonomy): Eukaryota > Metazoa > Chordata > Actinopteri > Cypriniformes > Leuciscidae > Hybognathus > Hybognathus amarus. The sequence continues at coordinate 209,743 of JAQIUQ010001181.1, read as the reverse complement.
TATAGTACCGAAGTTTAATGAGGTAGCAACATATGATAGATAGGACAGAACAAGAAAGGTAATTAATAATCTGTCATTGCGTCACTGCATTATGATATGAAAGGCTCAGTACAGTGCGGCACAAAGTGCTTATGCGCATCCTGAGAGGAGAATGATGCGCTTGAAGCCACGTGGAGTTACAGCGCGCAGCGTGTCAAGTACGCATTAAAAGGTTCAAAGCTCAAAGGAAATACATATTGATGGACAGTGGATTATACATTGTCTATCTATGCAATAGTTTATTGAGCCTTTTCTTTTAACAGTTTTAAATTTCAGTTACTGTGCGTGTGAAGAACAATTATAGAGCTCTGACTCTACTCTAGTGTTGTGATCACTCGGTCAGAAAGTAACACGATTAAGTTACAGCAATAAAGTCCAGAAAGAAAGAGTTTCTTTATTCAAAACCATAGACCTTTATCTACAGATCAAGTATAATAGTATTAACATTGAATCATCTTGAAGATAGTTTCATCATTGACTAACCGGAACACGACGGGCTGTTTGTGTGCCTTTTGTGGGGCTTAACAATAACATAGAATAGTATATCGCACAATGCAGAATTTGAATCTGCCTCGTCTGATCGATACTCGATCCGGCAAAATTGGCAATATCTGAGCCGATACTGATCCTGAGTATCGGATATTCGGATTGGCGTAACCCTAACTACTATAATGTAAACACAAGTAGATGTAGACCTGGATGTACACCTGTGCCCGGTTGCATAAAGCACCTTAAGTGTAATTTTCCCTTAAGTTCACCCTTATGTTTCCCTTAAACCTAAGGGTGTTGCAGAAAAAAAAACCTTATCTGTTACTTAAGGGTTTCTTTAAGTGAAACGTCATAAACACTTAGATTTTCCCTTAAATGCTGTTTTTTCACTTAAGTAATCCCTTAAAAAGCGTTAAGTGTTGCATAAAACCCCTTAACGGTCTTTTCCCTAAGTATAATTTAAGGTTTGGGAATCGTAACCTTAAGAGTAACACTGACAAAAATAAGGACGAAATGGCTGAATGTATGGAACCAGCTTAAGATCATTATGTGCCAAGAAGAATTTTTAGGGATAGGGAGAACACTTTGGACCCTTTTTATGTTGGCGCATGCACTCATTTTTTTTTTTTTATAAAAATAAAATAAAAGAGTCTGAATGTTTGGAATTGTATAACGCAACAAGGAGTTTTATTAGGCTACATCTGATCGTCAAACCCACATATCAGCAACAGCAACCAACAACATCGGCAATAAAACCTGAATTAACAACAAAGCGACCAGTGATCTCTCTCTTATACTCTTCTATATAGTGGCTATTAACATTTTAATTAAATTACTATTATAGGATAACAGGATATTTACCATTAACAGATATGTGCCAAATGTCTGTCAGATTTCGCGCTCTCTTCTTCTGTTTAGTTTTTCCTAACTCACTGACGACGGTGCACAAGCCACTAAAGGTAAAGGGAAAACATGACATGGATTTCAGGAGAAATAGGTTTTGTTAATGTGTAAGCCTATGGCAAGTCGAATGGATTTGGGAAATGGACCGGCCGGGATTTTATATTTTCGAAGCTGGAAAGACAGACGTAAAGTTATTTGCAATCACATAGATATTGCCTGCACAATCATACAGTATGATCAGATATTGGAATACGAGGATATTAGATATTGGATATCAGATACGTGTCCCCTGTCCCCCATAGAATTACGCGTATGTTTCAGACAATAGTGCGTGGGATATGTTTCCACGTGCATAAATCGCCTGTCAGCAGAGGGGTTCACCGGGTTGTGGGGCTGTTTCTCGTCATTTGACTCGTAGTTTGCTTTTTCAATTTTTATTTTTATTTTACCATATTCGTCAAGAAGAAAACATTTATCATCCCCTGTCCAATTAGGCTTTCTTTTTTATTTCTTTATCCATTCCGATATCCTACTTTATTTGATGAAACCGCAAAATTGCTATTGTTAGTGTTTTGCGTATCCATGGTAACAACAGACTTTTATAACGTGAATCCAGGATCGCTGTCGTGAAACACTTAATTTTTTCCCTTACCTAAGAGAACCGTTTAAGAGATTATATGCAACACCCTTAAATTATTCTCTTAGGTAAGGGAAATTGCCCCTTAACCCCTGGGGACCAAGGTGTATTTGGGGTCCTTGAGAGGTTCTGACATGCCCTGACATCTGTGATTTTTCAGCTGCTTATAAACATA